>CAKNWT010326660.1:541-21250 GCA_932066315.1 Andricus coriarius | reverse complement strand
TGACTGTAAAAGTACTAAGTGATACTACGTACAGCATTGTGTGATACGAGTGTTTAGGAGAAAAACTAACTTTTCTCTAAAATAAGCATTTTTCTATTAAAATACATGTAAAAATTGAAACTTTTACCAATTTTTGTTAAGAACTGTCCATTTTTCTTACTTTTTTCTTTCGGGTTATTGCTTTACAGGTTCGAAAATACAAAAAAGTTATGTTTAGAATTTTCCACAAAAAGCCATTCACTGTACATTTGGTGCGGGGTCCCTTTTTATAAATTTCTCAGATTCTTTCATACCAGTTTTTGAAATCTTTTGGCTTCTTATAAAATCTTTTTTAATATAGTCAAAATTAAAAAATTTGCAACTTTTAAAAAGTTGTTGGAATGATTTTAAGTTTAAAATTATGTTTGCATCTTTTAAAAACTTTGGAAATATTTTGTAATGTTTCGAACTCTTGTTATGTATTCTCTACAAATAAATTAGTCGAGGTGAATAATGACTTTTAATATATAGCTTTGCAAGTTGTAAACTATTTAGAAATTTTTTGAATACCCTTCAAAACTTTTAAAATGATTTCGACTTTTTGAACAATTTCTTAATGTTGAAAAATTGTGAAAGTCTGCTCTACAATCTTCTGTACACTTTCTTGTTTGTTGCGAAAATTATTTGAAATGATTGAAATTCTTGGTATAAATTGTCCTAAAATTAATTAATCAAAATGAAAAATTAATTCAAATTTTTCTTCAAGTCCTCATAAACAATTTGAAATTTGATTGCAAAATCTCGAAAAATGTAAAATTTGTTTAAAATGTCCTGGAATCTTTTCAAATTTTAAAACATTTTTGAACTAGCATTTGAAATTTGAAATTTAAGTTAATAGATACAAAAATTAGCGTCCACAGTGAATTCCAAATGAATTGGTTTCAGTAAAATTAAAGTCAATTTGGAAGAATTTAACAGAATTGAATGAAATTTATACGAAATCAAGATGAATCAAAGATAATTCCAGCAAATAGGACTAAATTTTAAAAATGTAATAACATTCCATTAGATTCAGATAAATGGGATTGAATAAAATTAGTAAATGAGAATGACATAAAACTCATAAGAATTCAAGGTCAATTTAAAAGTGTTAAGGGACAATTAAGAAATCTTGAAAATCGGTTTTTATTTGTCAAAGGAAGCGACTAAAGTAATATTTCTGTTTAAAAACGCTACTATAGTGACTCAAAAAATAACTTACCCATCACCGTGGGTCACATGCTCAACTCTAAAATCAGATGAGATGTGGCGAAGCGGGCCTACAGGAATTTCCGCGACTTCATCTGGGGTCAATAGGGTAGTCTTGCCGCTTTCTATGTTTATTTTTGCCCGTTTTTTACGTTTTGTATCAGGACTATGTGTATATATTCCAGCAAGTGTGTTATTACTCGTCAATATTGCAAAGACGTCACCATCAAATGTTGATAATACAATTTGTTCTTGGGGTGGCACTGGCGGATATACACTACGTCCTTCGATTACTTTAATTCGTTGATCCGCAGGAAAAGTGTATCTTCGAAGTTCGAAAAGACGATTCGGATTTCTCTTGGAAGTAAGCCGAATAAATTCAAGCTGGTCCAGTCTATATCCAAGCACGTCAGTAAAAGAAACCCCGATAGGTTGGGCTATATTATTGGCCGGAGGAGATCTGATCGAAGAATGTGGTCTGGCAGGAGGATCTTGACTGACAGAAGAAGAAGGAGAAGAAGCAGATGGACCGCCACGAGAAACGCCAGGAATAGGTTCTCCATTAGGCAAACATTCAAACTGTAAACTTAATTCTGCAACAAGATACAGACGATTACATCATTTTTAAGAGAGACTGATTTTTTATTACTAATAATGATCAAGAAGAGTTTCCAGCTAGTGATGCTTTTGCTTTTTCATTATCTACTGAGACTGGTATTCTATTAGAAAGTAATAGTTGCTGCCACGTTGACATTTCAATAATAACCTTAAACTTAAAAATATTGGTTCACCTAATAAATTTTAATTTAAATGTGGAAATAACTTTTCTCTGTTTTACTTTTGGCTCACAGAGATGCGTTTGTTATTCAGGAATAATTTACTATGTTTGCCAATGAGTCCAGCGTAAGCCTATAGCATATATTCCAGCAAGATTGTTACTACTCTCCCATATGGCAAAGACCCCACTATCAAATGATGATGATACAATATGTTCGTTCGTTGGAATGAGCCCATATTTATTCGGTCCTTCGTGTAAGATAATTAATTTATCTGCAGGAAAAGTGTATTTTCAAAGTTTGAATACCCTGTCCGGATTTTCAATGGAAGTAAGCAAAATGAATTGAAGCTGGTCAAGTCCACATCCAGATCCGTCGGAAGATGGAAGGCTAGTAGTAGGAGCCATGCACCTGGAAGCAGAAGATCTGAGCCTGCCACGAGGAACACCAGCAATAGAGGCGCTATAAAATAAGCACATATGTTTCTAAATTCGCATAAGGCTTTCTGTGAATTTTTTTTCAAAGAAATTGGTTGGAGATTAAATTAAAAAAATTTTGAATTTATGATATAAAATAACTTCAAGTAGCGTGAAGCCAATCAGGGTTTCGAAAAACATATTTGATACGCACGCTTGTATTTTTTTCATTTAGGGGGCAAGATAATTTCAAATTTTAAATACAATATGTGAATAACTAATTATTTTTTAGTTACATTGATGTATTTATTTATAAAGTTATGTAAATATAATTTTCCTGAATTTTTGAGAATATTCGAATGGATTTTTCAAATAGTCAGCTTGGAAGGAATTTAACAATAGTATATAAATTTTGTTAAAGTTTAGAACATTTTTAATCTCAAATTACTCTCAAATTACTGAAATTATTCCTAGGGTTTGTATTTTTTATTTATGTAATAAAACTATTGTTTAAACTGTACGAATCTTTTAACATGATTCAGAATTTTTCATCAATTTTTCAATCTAGCGAAATTGAGAAAGTTTGCTCCGAAATCTTCGACACTCTTTTTTGTGATTTTAGGAACTCATGTGAAATTATTTAAAATGTTTTTAAATGTAATCGTAAATCTAGTTTATCAAAATGAATAACTAATTTAAATTCCTTATATAATCTCAAGAAAAATTTTGAGATTTTATTGCAAAAATCTTAAAAATGTCTAATTTGTTGAATTCAAAACAATGTTAAGTATTTCTGTTAAAAAAATAAGCATTCAGAGTGAATTTCAAATAAATTGTTTTCAGTAAAATTGGAGCCAATTTCGAAGAATTTAAGGGAACTTATGTGAAATGGGTAAAATTCATAAGAAATCGAGATAATGATTAATTTAAATTTGAAGCTTTTTGGGGTTTCAATCGTGTGCTCAACTATAAAACTTGCCGACGTTTCGTGAAAAATGCAGTTCATTTCGTTAGGGCTGACCTAACTGAAGTTTCAGGTTATGTTGTTCTTACATATATTCTCTACGATGCTCTCCATTGTAGAGACTGTTCGAACTTGATTGGCCAATAAAGTCTTTCTTTAAAAACCCGGGAGGGCAGAAAGCCAAATCGGATTGGTTTTA
This sequence comes from Andricus coriarius, assembly GCA_932066315.1. Taxonomy (NCBI): domain Eukaryota; kingdom Metazoa; phylum Arthropoda; class Insecta; order Hymenoptera; family Cynipidae; genus Andricus; species Andricus coriarius. The sequence goes on along the minus strand of CAKNWT010326660.1, from coordinate 17,668 downwards.
AGATTGGTTTTAAGATTTCGATTGCTTCTCTATGTTTTCTTGGAAAAATATTGTACGTTTTTGCGATGGCGGTTGTTTTGTCAAATAAAATGCAATGTCCTATTTCAATGTGATGCTCAGCTAGTGCTGATTGTGTGAAATGTTTTAGCCTGACTTTACTCTCGCATCCTTTACACGTTGGCACACCGCCCTCCCGGTTTCTTCAATATAGACTTTGCCACAAGAACAAGGGATTTTATATACTCCACGATCACTGAGAGGTGCCTTTTTATCTTTAGGATTGTTTAACAGTTGTCCTATTTTTGCAGGTGGCTTAAATATGCTTTGGATCTTGTGTTTGTTGAGAATTCTTCCTATTTGTTTTGTGATACCTTGAATGTAGTGTAGGATTATGGTATTTTTTCTCTCTCTATCTTTAGTGGTTTGTGTTGACTTGTGTTTTTGAGTGTATTTTCTTATTGCTTCATCAATTTGTTTGTTTGTGTAATCGTTTTGTATCAGGATTTGTTTAACATTTTGTAATACCTTTTGTAGGTTATCTTTATCTGTTATGGAGATAGCTCTGTATACAAGGGAATTGATGACCGATTGCTTGTGACATGGGTGGTGGTGGGAGGAGGAATGTCGGTATCTGTTCGTATGGGTGGCTTTTCTCTAAACATCATGTCCTAATGTGTTATCAGATCTTTTGTGAACTAGTACCTCCAAGAAAGGCAATTTTCTGTTTTGTTCAATTTCCATGGTGAACTTGATATTAGGGTGTAATTGATTGATGAAATCGAAGAACTTGTGCAGTGCATTTAGTCCATGTCTCCAGATGACAAAAGTGCCGTCAATGTAACGGCACAAAAATTCCGGGTTGAGCTTGGATTTGATAAATATTTTAGTTTCTAGATTTTCCATAAAGATGTTGGCTATAACAGGTGAGATTGGAGATCCCATTGCTGCTCCTGAAGTTTGTTCGTAGAATTCGTTATTCAAAGAGAAGTATGTATTATTGAGACAAAGTTTTATCAAAGGTATAAAAGCGGAGGGAATGTTGGCAACGGATTTAATCATATCGATTGTATCAGAGATTCGTACTTTCGTAATGAGAGATTCTACGTCGATACTCACTAAGATGTCTCGAGGTTGAATATGGATCTGTTATATCTTTCTGATGAAGTCAGAAGAGTTTTAGACGTGCGTGGTAGAGTTTCCTATGAGAGGATTCAGTTCTGTGGCGAGAAGGCGTGCAAGGTTTTAAGTTGGTGAGTTTATTGCGCTGACAATCGGTCTGAGTGGAATGTTGTTTTTGTGGATTTTTGGGAGTCCTTAATGTATTGGAGAGGTTGCATTACTAGGTATTAATGTAGACATTGTTTGGCTTTGTTGTTAGTGAAGAACTGGGTTAACAGTGTATTAAATTAATGTACTCGTTTTTTATAAGAGTATATAAACATATATATCGCACCTTAATCGCAATCCCATGTTATGGAATATTATTATCGTTTGTTTTCTTATCGCTGCAGTAATGAAATTTGAAATTTAAATGAATATCTGGAAACTATATTTATTTAAAAGAATAATATTTCTATTTTGAAAAGTTTAATTAAATACATTAACCAGTGACTCAGTGGTGTAGGAATATATTACCGTGGACAAAATTATCTGCTACTTCTTACTTAAACTTCGCAAATCTTTATTAACTGCGAAATACTATACATTTTTCTCTAATATTAATAATATTTGAGGAAAGATTTTAAAAAGATTGACAATTACAAGATAACAGTATTTGAACATAATTTACTAACGTGGTATAAGAAATCAACCCCTAAGCGACACAGACCGATTAGAGTTAGGTTCCATATGAACTAAGGGGATTAAACTTTTTGTCGCCTTGAGGCGTTTCTGGCGAAAAAAACAGAATTTCTATTTTTTCGAAACAGACTTGGCAACCATAACTATTAAAATTTATTCGTAATATTTCAAGATGACCTCGGATCACAAACATTTTTCTTCAGTTTTACATTTTTTTAATTAAGTGGATGACGTGAAAGATTGTGGTTCACATGCTGTACACTAAAATTAAATGAGATGGGGCGAAGGCGGCCTACTGGAGTTTCCCCCCATTCATCTTTGGTCAATGGAGTAATCGTTCCGCTATGAATGTTTATTTTTACCCGTCTTTTACCGCTAGTACGCGGAATGTGGGCATATATTCCAGCAAGATAGTTACTACACTCCAATATTGCAAAGACGTCACCAGAAAATGTTGATAATACAATGTTCTCCTGCGTTGGAATGGGGCTATATTGATTCACTCCATCGAGTAATGAAATTGGTTTATCTGCAGGAAAAGTATATTTTCGAAGTTCGAATACCCTGTTCGGATTTTTAGCGGAAGTAAGCAGAATATAATGAAGTTGGTCAAGCCCATACACAGATCCGTCAGAAGAAGGAAGGCTGGTAGGTGGAGCCATGCACCTGGAAGCCGAAGACCCGGGCCTGACTCGAAGATGTGGCTCGGCAGGAGACCTGGCAGGAGAATTTTATTTGTCAGAAAAAGAAGAAAGAGAAGAAAATGGCATGCCATTTGTTGGAGATTCAGTTCAAAAAATTTTGAATTTATGATAGATAATAACTTCAAGCAGTGAAAAGCCAAACAGGTTTTCGAAAACAATGAATGCGACATTTTGTGAATATATTGTTACACAACTTATTCCGATATGCTGGCATATATAAAGCAGTATATAAATTTAAAAAAAAATTAGTTAAATCTTAAATTATCTGATAAAAATATTGTCTAAACGTTGCAAAAGAAAATTTCAAATATTTTCTTGAAATTGATTTTTGAAAATAAAATATTACTTTTGATATTTCCAGCAATCATAAATACATTTTTTTACTATCTTCAAACTTTTCAAAAATTTGAAAAAGCTTTGAAATTGTTTCAAAATCTTCAGCAATCTGCATTCTATTTTAAGATTTTTCAAATCTTTTCAAATTTTAAACTAAATTTAAGAATTCAGAGTGAATTGGAAGAAATAAAAAAAATCAATAAGATTCAGAAATCCTTCTATCCTCGGTTTTTATTTATCAAAGGAGGCGACTAAACTTATATTTGTATTTAAAAACGCCACTGTAGTGACTCGAAAAGTAACTTACCCATCACCGTAGTGTACATCCTCGACTCTAAAATCAGTTGAGATGTGGCGAAGAGGGCCGACCGGAATTTCTCCGATTTCATCTGGGGTCAATTGGGTAATTGTGCCGCTATCTATGTTTATTTTAACCCGTCCTTTACTTCTTGTACGAGGATTATGTCTATATATTCCAGTAAGTGTATTATTACTCGTCAATATTGCAAAGACGTCACCATCGTATGTTGATAATACAATTTGTTCTTGGGGTGGCACGGGCGGAAAAACGCTAAGTCCTTCTAGTACTTTAATTCGCTGACCCGCAGGAAAAGTGTATCTTCGAAGTTCGAAAAGACGATTCGGATTTCTTCTGGAAGTAAGTCGAATAAGTTGAAGCTGGTCCAGTCTATATCCAAGCACGTCAGAGAAAGGAAGTCTGGCAGGTGGAGCTACATTGTTGGCAGGAGGAGATCTGGATCTTGCACGAAGAGAACTGGCAGGAGGAGCAGACCTGGCAGGAGGAACAGACCTGGCAGGAGAGTTTCGTCTGTCAGAAGAAGAAGATGGTCCACCGCAAGAAACACCAGGAATAGGTGCGCCATTAGGCAAACAATCAAACTGTGAACTCAGTTCTGCAAGCAGAAATCGACGATTAAAATTTGTTTTAAAAATAAATGTTTTGGTATTACTCATGATAATCTACAAGAGTACCGAGCTAATACAGTCTGTTCGCAGCATAAATTAGTTTCGTAGCAATACTTTTGTTTTTTCATTACATGATTTTGTGATTATTATTACATTTTTAGTTTCACTGAGGTTTTCATTCCATGCTTAATAATTATCAATTGTACTCAAAAATAACTTGATATTTATCAGCATCCTTGGTTGAGATTTAATCACTGTGATGCGCTTTTGACTTAATAAAGTAAAAAAAGATTTTAGGTACAATTTACTATATTTGGGTATGACTTTAACGTAAGATTTACGATCGATTCTTTGGCTAAAAAAAGCTGGGTCTTTGAAGCTGCACTGAGAAAAATAAATTATAACTATCCACTTTAATACGCAAGCTCAACATTTTCTACCATATTCTATCCGTCAGGGAGTCTTATACATTTATGTCAAAATTTTCTCATTGAAGCTTTCTAATATCTTAAACGAACAAGACTTGTATGAAAGCCTAGGCACCACGCTCCAGAAGGATGAAGGTTTTTAGTTTTTAAATCTATGTACACCTAATCTTTTTGTTTATCTCTTGGGTACGCTATGTGGGGTCCAAGACCTTGTCTTTTATTTTGATTTCTTGTTGCATTTGGGTACGCTGTCTGAGGCTCCAGCCTTATTATTTTTTTGTATATTTTATTTTGGGAACGTTTTTACAGACTCCAGACCTTTTTCATATTGATTTTCTGACTTTCTCCGGGTACGATGGAACAGGCTCCACAATTTGTTTTTCTATCTAAAACATTGCATGCTATCTCGGCCGCCATAGAAAGAAATTTAATTTAGATTTTCTTTTTTTTTTGAAAAGTTCTCGGAACGAAGACTGCAATTACTGTATAGTTAGATGTGAGGCTATACTGTTGGATTTGATGAAAGTCCTGAGGCAATAAGATTTGAGAGAATATTTTAGCAAGAAACTATTGATAAGAAAGTATGAGATCCTATGTGATTAGCATTTGATAAAAATTTCCGACATTGTGAAACATAGGATTTGAGACATTTTTGTCTGGACAGGATTTCCAAGAGTTTTAATGAGATAATGTCGAAAGAGAAGTATACGATTTCTCGAAAGATAAAATTTTATAGTTACATCGTATATTTCGAAACAAACAAATAGATACAAGTCTTGTACTGATAAGCTTAAATGGTATATGAATAAAAACATCTTGATAGAAAGGTATAGGATTTCTGTATAGATAGCTGTATGACCTTTATGTTAATGAAAGACTATACTTCTGTCTCTAATTTTTACTAGGAGCAAAGACCTATTCGAGAAACAAGAGAGATTGGGAATCGTAAGTCGAAATCGTTTTTGAAAAATAACAAAAGCATCAAAATAATTGATTTTGTAGAAATGATTTGATCAAAAATAGTTAAATGAGTAGATAGGTGTTCCTGCAAATTAAATTACTATTCTGAATAATTAACCTTTTAGATTAAATTCGTATTCATTTCGAATACATAAATATAGCGTAGTATTATATTCACCAATAGAACTCAGTATCACCGTCAAGATAAAGACCACAATATAAACGATCCTCATATTTTGTAATTAGAGGAATAACTGATTAATAAGTTAATAAATAATTTGGTTAAGAGTGTATGAAATTAATATTCTAGTGTTCATTGAGAGTTTATATATGTTATCTGAATCACTATGTCATTAACTAGAGGCGTCAAAGATTTCCTGCTGAGGCAATGATGTTTATATTTCATATATCAGTCCAGGAAAAGAAATTCAGTTTCTTCAAGGCAACCAACTTTGGGAATGACAGTGAGATTCTTGCGTATGGCTCTACGATAAAAATCTAATTGTCAAACAGAAATTTGACAGACGTTCAGAAGAACTGATTAACTGATTTATTATTTGGTAGTTAGTACACAGTTTCTTAATCTAACAAATTTTTGTTTAGCTGGCGAAATTCTAGAAGGTATCCTGAAATATATATATATATATATATAGGTATATCAAGAATTGGACTGCTAAGAAGAAACTTTCCGCTCGTTTTAAACGAATAGTGAAAAAGTAGGCCGGCAAATATCAATTCATAAAAATAAGCGTTACTTTGATTTTCGAACGATGCAGTCCCTTATGATCAAAACTATCTTTTCTTTATTTATGCTTGCGCTGCTTTCCCTTAAATTTGTACCAATAATCTATAATAATAATATTTTTGATTTTATAAATCAAGTTCAAGATTAAGTAATTTTGAGCTTGACGGTAAGAGTTTCGAGCGAAAAAGCACGGAAACCTTTTTCTGGTATAACGAAGATTTACCCGCAATAGACGCGTCAGTCCCAAGAAATGATTTGAGACAATTGAATAACGAAATGCAGGATATAATGAATTTATGAACCAACAAAAGGAAAGATTTCTCAAAGCAAGAGATTACAGGACAAACAACTAGAGACAGAAAAATTAAAAGCGAATATCGAAATAATCAGTTCTATTCGATTTAAGGGAAAATTAGCAGGAACTTATGAATTCTCTCACAATAATATTAAAAACCGTAGCTGAATAAAAACTAATAACTTTAAATTACAAGATACTGATTACCGAGAACCATTATACACTCGACAAAAAATAACGTGTCAAGTAGACGTTTCAGAATTCACATTGGTAATACAGATGCAGATAACGAATCCGATAGCATATAAATAATTAAGCGATTCCAGCTATCTATTTTCCTTTCCGCATGACACAAACGTATTTTCAAATTATGAGAAATTCGCCAATTAAATTCCGTAATAATAAATAACATAGCCCTGCACTATTTCTCGAACAATTAAAACGATTCAAAAGGGGTTATAAAATATATGATCCAGACATTTAAGAAAATTTGGACGCGTAATTAATTGAAGATGCTAAAGACTCAGAGGAAAGAATACAACCAAATTAATTTTTTTCCGAAAAACGAACCCAATATTTTAGCTATACCTGACAGAAATTAGGAAATTATTTACAACATTTTATCCTCGAAAAAGTCGCTAATGGGAATTACGTAAAGCTTATGATAATCTTTGAATTAAATACAAAATGTACATAAAACAGAACGATTTCGAAACTTTCGAGCAATTCGAAGATTTGGGTGAAGAATGCGTAACTGATCTAGCCAAGTCAAAAATTCGAGGGTCTTACTCTCAGGGCGCTGCAGTTTTTCTGGGATTTCGCTGTTCACATCATCGTTATTAATGTCCACACGTGCTTCTTGTGGATCCAGTACTTGATGTACGTTGTCGCTAGCATATGTGCCTACAGCTCCAATCAGGTCTTCGTTGTCCACATATTCGAAAGTAAGTTCATCAATAGGAAGCTGCTGTTCCATTGTCATTTTTATGACAGATATTTTAACAACGGAAAGCAATCTGTTTACAGCTTTTGAGCGTTTTTGGTATGCTAGATTCTGTTCATTTATTCTTGTGGCTAGTTCTCGGTACTTACGTATGAAGAGTGGCGGGTGGATGGTGTTCTCTCCTCAAACATTGCCTACTTTCTTGGTTGCTGAAACTCTGCTTTTGCCTCCAGTGAAATTAGGCCGTCTGTCTCTGGGGGATGTGGTGAGGCTAGATTATTGTTAGGAAGTGCTAAAACATCAATTGCCGCTGCAACATCCTCCGATGCGGCTCCCTCCATCTGATGTCCATTGTCGACGTTTCCCAACGCCAAAGCAACCTGCTATTCAATCTCCATTTCTCGGTCTTCTGTGATAAGAAGATAATCCCGGATGTCCTTCATCTTATCGATAAGTGTTTCCAATCAAACCTATATATGTTACGATACTTTGCAGGAAACATCGACCTACAGTTGTATTCCTCTTAGCTTTTATATGCATAGCTCAAGCTTTCTTAGAAAAGACGCACCAATTCCTCTCTTATTGTGTTATCCCACTTGCAGCTCTCCTACGGTATTTCTGTTGAGGTGATTAGCTGCAAATTCCTAACGCTAGCCAAAGCATCCTCAGCAGGCACAGTTGATTTTCCACTGCTTACCGTTTTCGCAGTTGTTTTTGCTGGTTAACTGTTTGGTCAGAGATATCTGCCTAACCACCTCGCAGCTGACCATCACCACAGTCCCGCATACAGCGTCCCTCAGCATTAAAAGACTCTCCATGATAAATTATGGGTGTTAGTTTTCCTCTTAGTCTCTTTTTTCGGCGCTCTCTGTCTCGCATGGAAAACCCTATCAGTAGCAATGCTACAGCCAACGTAGCCGCCAAAGTAATGAGAGGAAAGCTCAAGCCCTGCCACAACGACAACGCGAGATAACCTTCGGTAGTGTCTTGAACGTCATTGAATATTGAACTTCATCGTACTACACTGTTCTTTGGAGTCCGGTTACTAGTCTTTTTAGAATAATTATACACTTATGGTATTCAATCAATAAATTAGGTTGACTTTAAGGTTATTTTACCCCTAGAGTATTAATAGATAATAAATTTGTTATGCTAGTGAGAAAATACTGCTAAGAAGAAAATTCTTGCGCGGTTTGAATGCGTAGCTTCTAAAGTAGTTTGATTTTTTAGGACACAAGCTTCACATTATTGTTCAGTTTTGAAAGCTTATATTTCGATATTTCATATATTTTTTAATTCTGCCCATTTAGTTTTCGTTGGGCCCTTACAAGATCATAAAAATTTTTTCGTTTCAGAACATTAAGTTGAAAAAGTGAGGTGGTAATTATTTATTCATGAAAAACAGAATACATTGGATTTTCAAAGGATATCATCACTTACGACTTGTTAAGAACCATTCAACGCATAAAATGAGCTTTTGCAAATTTAAAGTATTCCAATAGCTACATTTGAATAAACAATAATCATCTCAATTATTGTTTTATTATTTACGTATGGGGTTCTCTTCTAAAATTTGTCGCAATAATCGGTGGGGATTTCGTTTTTAATTTTATAAATCGAGTTCAAGAATTAGGTACCTTTTAACTTGACTGTATACCTAGAACATCCTTTATTTTCCTGATTAAACAGCCTAAGCCTTCCTCTCTGATCAAAATAAAACAGAAAAATGTTCTATCCTGTATTTAAAGTTTAGACATTTTTTAAACTATTAATTGAATATTTTATCATCCCGTAGAGTGTCATTTAACAATTCTGAATATAAAATAGACACCTACAGTCTTTTTTGCTCAGACAATTTAAAATCATTAGCATTTTAAAATAAACAATTTGGATTTCCTTTTTTTTCATATCTTTTCAAATGATTTGATGACCCAGATTATTGTGGTTCACGTGCTGCACTCTAAAATAGTTTAATATGGGGCGAAGGCGGCCAACTGGAGTTTCCCTAATTTCGTATGTGGTCAATTTAGTAATCGTTCCACTTTGCATGTTTATTTTCACCCGAAGTTTATTGATAACGCGAGAAATAGATGCATATATTCCAGCAAGAGAGTTACTACTCTCCAATATTGCAAAGACGTCATCAGAAAATGTTGATAATACAATGTGCTCCTGCGTTGGAATGGGGCTATATTGATTCAGTCCATCCATTAATAAAATCGGTTTATCTGCAGGAAAAGTGTATTTTCGAAGTTTAAATACCATCTCCGGATTTCTTTTGGAAGTAAGCAGAATAAACTGAAGTTGGTCGAGTCCATATGCAGATCCATCAGAAGAAGGAAGCCTGGTTGGTGGAGCCATGCACCTGAGAACAGGAGATCTGGGCCTTGCATGAAAAGACGAAAAAGCCGTCAATCTTTTTAGATCTTAGATATGAACCTTCGTTCCGGTAAGACTGATAGTCAGAATTTAAAACTTTTAACAGAATCTAACAAAGAGTTTAGGAGAAAAAAAACTTTTCACTAAAATAAGCATTTTTCTATTAAAATACATGTAAAAATTGAAACTTTGACAATGTTTTGTTAAAAACTGTCCATTTTTATTACTTTTTTATTTCGGATTATTGCTTTATAGGTTCTAAAATACAAAAAAAAAATTGTGTTTCGAATTTTTCACAAGAAGCCATTTACTGTACATTTGTTTCGGGGTCCTTTTTTATAAATTTCTACATATTATTATTTACAGTAAAAATATAAGTCGAAAAATCTTTCATATTCTTTTATACCAATTTTTGAAATGTTTTGGTTTCTTATAAAACCTTTTTAAATATAATAATATACAAAAATTACAATTTTCAAAAAGTTGTTGAAATGATTTTGAGTTTAAAATTATGTTTGCATATTTTCAAAACTTTTGAGATCTTTTGTAATGTTTCAAAATTTCGTTGAATATTCACTTCGAATCAATTTGTCCATATAAATAATCACTTTTAATATATATCTTTCTAAATTTTAAACTATTCAGAAAATTTTTGAAATACTTTTGAAAATCTTTTAAAATGATGTGGACTTTTTCAACAATTTCTTAATCTTGCAAAATTGAGAAAGTCTACTCTAGAATCTTCGATAACATTTCTTGTGAGTTACGGAAATCAATTAAAATGATTGAAATTCTTGTTATATTTTGTTTAAAATTATTTAATCAAAATGAAAAATTAATTAAAGTTTTTACTAAAGTCCTAATAAACAATTGGAAATTTTATTGCAAAATCTCAAAAAATGTACAATTTGTTGAAAATGTCCTGGAACCTATTCAAATTTCGAAACATTTTTGAACTAGCATTGGAAATTTGAAATTTAAGTTCATAGAAACAACGATACAAGAATTAGCGTTCACAGTGAATTCCAAATAAATTGGTTTCAGTAAACTTAAAGGCAATTTGAAAGAATTTGAGGCAAGAGAATTGGATAAAATTTATACAAAAACAAGATGAGTTAAAAATAATTCAAGCAAATAGGACCAAATGTTTAATATTTAATAACATTCCATTAAATCCAGATGAATGGGATTGAATAGAATTAGTAAATAAGAATGGAATACAATCCATAAGAATTCAAGGTCAATTTAAAAGTCTTAAGGGACAATTAAAAAAAAATAAAAATCGGCTTTTATTTGTCAAAGGAAGCGAATAAAGTAATATTTTTATTCAAAAATGCTACTATAGTGACCCAAGAAGTAACTTACCGATCACCGTAGTTAACATGATCGACTCTAAAATCAGTTGAGATGTGGCGAAGGTGGCCTACCGGAACTTCTGCGATTTCATCTGGGGTCAATAAAGTAACCGTGCCACTCCCTATGTTTATTTTTGCCCGTCCCTTATGTCTTAAACGGGGATTATTTCTATATATTCCAGCTAGTGTATTATTACCCATCACTATTGCAAAAACATCACCGTCGCATGTTGATAATACAATTTGTTCTTGGGGTGGCACTGGCGGAAATACATTATGTCCTTCGAGTACTTTAATTTGTTGATCCGCAGGAAAAGTGTATCTTCGAAGTTCGAAAAGACGATTCGGATTTCTCTTGGCAGTAAGCCGAATAAATTGAAGCTGGTCCAGTCTATATCCAAGTACGTTAGGAAAAGAAACTCCTGTAGGTTGGGCTATATTATTGGCAGGAGGAGTTCTGGACCTTGTACGAAGACAGGGTTCAGCAGGAGAAGACCTGATCGAAGAATGAGGTCTGGCAGGAGGATGTTGACTGACAGAAGAAGAGGAAGGAGAATAAGATAATGGAATGCGACGAGAAACGCCAGGAATAGGTTCGCCATTAGGCAAACATTCAAACTGTAAACTTAATTCTGCAACAAGAAATAGGCGATTATATTTTTTTGATGCAAGACTGATTTTGGATCACTAATGCTGATCAACAAGGGTTCCCAGCTCGTGATGCTTTTGTTTTTCCATTATCCATTGAGATTGATAATCTATTAGAGACTAACAGTTGCTGTCATGTTGAAATTTCAATAACAACCTAGAACTTAAAAATATTGGTTCACCTAATCAATTTTGAATTAAATTGTGAGAATGACTTTTCTCTATTTTAGTTTTCGTTCACAGAGATGCGTTTGCTTTCTTATTCTCAGGACTAATTGCATTTTTTTTTTCAATGAGCCAAGCGTAAGATGTCGGCCCAATTCTTGGACTTCAAAGCTATACTGATAAAAATAGATTACATCTATCCACTTCAATACGCAAGCTAAAAACGTTCTAGCAAATTATATACGTCGAAGAATCTGATACTCTTCTATTAAGATTTTCTCATTTATATTCTACAATATCTTAAACGCACAAAAGTTATATTAAATTTGCTCATAGAATGTGATGATTGAAGTTTCGTTGATTGAGTATTGTAGGAATTCTATACATTTTTTTAAATAGAATTGTCTTTAATTTCGGGAAGCAAAAGAGATTAGAAAACGTACCTCGAAATTGTTTCTGAAAAGCTTTAAAATCAACTAAATAATAGTGTTATATTTACCAATACAACTGAGTAGCACCGTCAATATAAAGGCCACAGTATAAACGCTCGTCATTTTTTGCAATTAGAGGGAAAACTGATTTATATTTTATTGATGAAAATGGTTGACAGTGTATCGAATTGATATTCTGGTGTTTTCTTAGAGTATATATCTGCTATCTTCATCGAAATCTCACACCTTACAGGCGTCAAGCTGGTCCTTCTGATATATTAATGTTTATATTTAAGCACTGGTGCTGGAAGCACCAGTTCCCGTTAGATCACTGAAGTTAAGCAGTGTTGGGCGCGGTTAGTACTTGGATGGGTGACCGTCTGATACTACTGCGTTGCTGTTGGCGGTCGTGGGTGTGGTGAGCCCATTTACTACAAATCCACCTAAAAAACACTACCCGAATCGGGTAGTGTCACGCTTACCCCTAGAGGCTCGCCGAAAGGGAAATAGCTTAATGATATACATATTTCATAAATTATTCCGAGAGACGAAATTTAGTTTTCGCGATAAAAGCTGTTATGGAAATAATAATGAGATTTTTTCAAATGGTGCGACGATAAGAATCTAATTTTTAAACAGAAAGACCGAACATTGCGTTCCTATCGTTTTATTCTTATCGCACTAATTTTGTATTATTATCGCTAAAGTGATAAGATATTATTAAATACCTAGAGGCTATACACATTTACGCTATTCTTAACTGCTCCATTTATTGTTTTTAAATAGTTAGTTTAAAATTTATAATTCTGACATTTTTTGGTTCGAGTGGGAAAATACCAGAAGCTACCCTGAAATGTATGTTCTCTTCTAAACGCTGTTGCAATAAGCAGTAAGGATTTTGCTTTATATTTCTTAACTCAAGTTCATGAATTACGTAATTTTGAACTTGACAATATACATAGAAGATTTTTAATTTTCCTCAATAAAGAAACCTAATCTTTCGTTTGCGAACAAAATAAAACCGAAAAATGTTATACAGCCATGACTGTTTACGTGTCCAACGACTGATTTAGTGTCTCGGCTAGTACGAGCCAAACCCCAAAACTGCTCTTATGTTGTACTTCTTGTTGATTTTACTAAGTAGTATTAATAATATAAAAATTAATTTAACTCGGTTCAAAAATGATCAAAACTCTTATTACTTTAAAAATTTTCTGATTAATAATTTAACAAATAGCTTATATGTTTAATATTAGAAAATAAAAATCTGGTGCCTTTTAATAACCTGGTATACGAAATCAACACCTAAACTTGAGAGATTGATTTGGGTTGGGATCAACATGCAATAAAGGGACCTTGTGTCACAGGAAACTTTTTATAAGTAAGTCATTTGAACCTATAATACTTGTATTCCAAAAATATTTTTGTACTACCTACCCTAATAGCCTGCCCCTTGTTACTGTCCGGTTTGGGCCTAGAAATTAGGATATCGACCTAACTATCTGTAAGTCAGTAATAATTTACCATTTATATTATTTTGCTGTGCCTCATTAACTTCGCCCACTCTCTGGGCATCCAACTCCTTCACCCATCCTTCAGTTTGCCCATCCCAGTGACAAACTTGGCGCCCAACTAAATTCCCAGAAAGTCCCAAAATTAAAAATCCTTTAAATAGCCGAGAGAAGAAGTCAGTGGAAGGTGAATGGTTTCCTTTTGGAGTTGTGTGCGCCATGCCATTTGTATTTTAATTTTAATTCTGTATTTATTGATTACTCGAATTGTATATTTTCTCGTATATATTACCTATGTGAATTGTTAGCTATTGTTAGTTATTAGAATTGGAAAGCCGATGGTGCAAGTGAGGGGTTTAAATGTGACGCAAAAAATTGAATTCAGACCGCGAATTGATAGCAAAAAAATTGTAGAAGTGAGGGACCAGCGTCAATTTGACACAGTAGGCGCGATACAGGCAAGCGCAGTGATTATCTATTTAAATTAGAATTAGCAACTCATGTACTAGGCCGAAAATTAAGCTCAATGAACCTTAGGTGGGGTAGATTGAAACTAAAAGAAATGGCGGTATCTGTATACTAGACGTCAGAAAAAGATAGGGAAATTAGTAATACTAGAGAAAATGAAGAAAACAGTATTTGAGCAGTAATAAATATTTCAGGCCAAAGTAGGGAAGATAGCGAAAACGAAAACGACATGCAAACATAGTTAGAAGGAAAATAGAGAGAATAGAACAGGAATAGCACAGGAATTAATAAATTACGAGGATCAGGAGAGCGAAAAGACAAAAATCAAAGAATTGTCGAAAGAAGTAATTAAATTGAATCAAAAGATCGATAGAATTTCAGGCGCGACTATGCAGGGTCAGACATAGGCAAACGAGGGTAAAATTCTTGGGAGCAAGAATAACACGGTACATTTTGAAGAAACAAATTTAGAATTTATCGAGCAAAGACTCGCGTTAGCCGGTGCAAGGTCAAAAATTACAAATGGTTGACGTAGCGGTAAAATTGATGATATTTCAAAATTTACGACCCCGGTACAAAGAAAATTTAAGAATAAGCAGACCAAACGCACCACAATCCGGGACACAGACAAGAAACAGGACATTTGAAACGAATTTGATAAATAGAGAAAGAAATTCAGTAAATAATACACAGGAAATCCCAGCAACCTTGTTTCCATTTGGAATGGTTCAAAAACCATTCTAAATTATGTCAAACTGGCCGATTAAATTTAAAAATAATACAGAAAATAGTCCGACACTCTATTTGAATAGCTTATTAAGATTTTAAAGGGATTATAAATTTAGCGAGTTGGATATATTAGAAAATTTAGATGCGGTTTTCGAATAAGAAGCTCTCACTTGGTTTCAGGCAAATTGGGAAAACTGGCAAGACTTGAATAAATTTATTGAGGATTTTATGGAAGCTTACCTGAATGAAGCATACGCGGAAATTATTAAAAATAAAATAAAATTCTACAATCAAAAAAGCGGCCAGAATATTCATTCATTAATAACGGAAATTAAACAGCTGCTTGCAAAATTCTTGCCTCGAACGAGCCTCGAATGGCAATTGAGGAAAAGTTATGAAAATTTAAGAATAGAATACAAAGTATACATCTCGAGAAATGCTTTTTCAAATTTCACAGAATTGGAAATCTTAGGTCCGTGAATGGGAAACCGAGTTAGCTAAGTCTAGGATTAGGGGGAAACAATTAAGCATACTAGATAGGGATGATAACAAGGCAGAGAAAAACGTTAAAGAGAAGAAAGAAAATGATATTCAGGATAGAGTTAAGAACGAAAATCAAAATATAGAAAGTAATCGAAGTAACTGTACAGGGTCACGAACCGATTAAACAAAGGTATTACCACGTGTCCCCAAAAATCCGAATACTTATGTACGAAGAAGTAGATAGAAAAAATTATAGAACCTTGCAATAGCGATTGGTCAACCACAGTAGTAATGGTCAGAAAAGCGGATAGAAAATACAGATTTCGTTTAGATTTTAGGAAGGTAAGCTAGATCTCCAAAAAAGATTTATATCCGATGCGGCTGATAACAGAAATTTTAGATTCGTTGAGAGCAGCGAAATACATGTCTAAGATTGACCTCCGATGGGCCTGTCACCAGGTATTACTAGAGGAACAGTCAAAACCCATTACAGCTTATGTAGTCCCGGGAAAGGGAATGCACCAAATTAAAGGATTAGCTGTTGGTTTATGCAATGCACCTGCAACTTTCCAACGTCTTATGGACAAGCTCATAACACCCGATTTAAAGCCAAATGTATTCTGCTATCTGGACGACATTGTAGTCACCTCCAAAAGCTTCGAAGACCACTTAAAATATTCAGAAATAGTGTTAGACACAATAAAAGAAGCAAACTTAAGTATAGGGTTAGATAAATGCGAATTCGGATGCGTAGAAATAAAATATTTAGGATTCAAAGTTAGCAACAACGGATTACAGGTAGTAGTTAAAATGGTTTCATAATTTGAAAAATGCAACCGGAAGACTATTTAGATGGCCTTAGAACTTCTAGAATACGATAACGAGATTGTTTATACCTTAAATACCTTAAATAAATTATCAGATGCGCTATCAAGGGCAATAGAAAATGGAATTAGGGTTTCTAATATCTTAGCCAGTATTATTGAATCGGAAATAAACGAATTCAAAGGAATAGAGGACAACTGCTATAGAACCAAAACGACACACGCTAAAACAGAATATAGGAAAACCAAATTGGCGAATAAGAGACAATCAGCTAGATTTTTACAGACCAAATACAGATCAAATAGGATTGATGGGAAAACGAATTATTGAAGGACCTTGGTCAGTACTAGCATCTGATTTGATGGGACACTTACGAATAACAAAAGCAAAAAATCAATACATACTAGTTTTCGTAGATGTGTTTACCAGATGGGTAGCAATAATTCCCGTACGAAACAAATTAGCAACTACAGTATAAAAAGAATTCCACAAATGAGTAATTTCAAAATGGGAAACCCCGAGAATATTATTTAAGGACAACGGTAAAGAATACGTAAATAAGGTAATAGTCAATATTACAAAATCATTTGGAATTAGACATTCGAAAACACCTAAATATTTTCCTCAAGCTAATCTAACAGAAAGGTACAATACGCCCATTAAAAAGCGATCAAGGCTTACTTGGGAAATCATAAAGAATGGGACTTAAATTTAGATGATCTGCAATTTGCCTTAAATACAAGCAAACATTCCTCGACAGAATTGACTCCAGCTTTCTTGAATTTAGGCCGTGAACTTCAACTGATCCGAACCCTGAAAAAAAGATATCGAGAACAAAACAGAATTTGAATTCAAGAAACAGAAAAATAGGCAGAACGAATGAACAAACTGAAAATAAGTAGGGAAGAAGTTATAAAAAAATTAGATACAGCGAGTGACATTCAGGCAAAATATTATAATTTGAGACGTAGATCAAGAGAGTTTCAAATAGGAGA
>CAKNWT010326656.1:387-11437 GCA_932066315.1 Andricus coriarius | reverse complement strand
TGAAATTACAAAGTTACCCCCACCCCTGCCTCCTGTGGGGGTGGGGGTGGGGTAAATTTTAACAAATATTTTTTCCCCCTCGAAAATAAAAAGTTTTTATTCCAGACATTTTTTCCGTAGGATGCGTAGTTTTTTAGATATTTCGTTGTCTCAAGTTAAAAAAAACACCCTGTATATAAATGGTTATTAAATTGGACCAAAAACAAGGCGAGTCCTATCTTAGGGTTCTCTCTCTCTCTTTCCTCTCGCAGAATAGGAATCAATTTATCCTCCTATTCCTTTGATAGGTCCAAAAGAAGGAAACTAAGGTCAGGCATCCCTGCCATACGAACATACATGCATACACATACACTAACATACGACTTACATGGGACTTGGTTTTAACATGATTGTAGGTTCTCATGCACAGTCGAATCTTCGGCCTTGATGTGAGCGGGCTGGCGTGCAGCAGGGTTAGTACAGCAACCCTAGGCGACACAGCAGGTATCTTCTCACAACCAGGACTGGTCATGCTTATCGAATAGAAAATTATTTTCAGTTCAGACTTTACGGTACCATTACCCCTTAAGAAAGTGAGCCGCAGTCCGATAACATGTCCTAACTTGGTTTCAATAAAAATATGTATTAGAGACGCTAAATCAGCCAACTGGAGCTTCCGTATTCTAAATCGAAGAATCGGAAAATTTGGAAAATCTGGGCCTAAATTAAATAACCTTGACGTAGACCCTCTTTTCATTTATGAGGTTGTCAGTGAAAGGAATAGGGGTGTGCTTACTCTTCGACATGAGCAACGGTGCCTTATGTCTACACATACACTCACGGAGCTGGAGGCTGACCGAGTCGGAATAGAAATTATTTTCAGTTCAGACTTTACGGTACGACTTTCCCGTCCTGATAGAATCTGGATTAAGGTAAAAAATGAATTAGTTTCAGTTTTTCTGTTATTTTTCATACGTGAAGGAGGTAATGGTGCGCTTAAATTTTCGACATGAGCAACGCAGTCTTAAGTCTACACATACGCTCATGGAGCTTGAAGCTTATTCTGTTTTATTATGGAATATTGATATGGTAAAACAAATAAGAGAAAGGAGTGAAAAAGACAGAAGTTCACCGAATTCTCTATGGTTCTCGAGCACCCTTAGTTTCGCAACTTCCCAAGGATTTATTGACCCTGGGAGTTGGCAGGGAGATTATCGAGAGTTATTAGCCGAACTTGTTTAGATACATTAATTCAGGCTTCTGCCTAGTTCAATAATTTATCGAAAACGGACGAAAACTCGTCTTGACTATTAAGCCTTTGGGTTTAAATTTTCTGGAGCCCGAGCTTTTTTTTGGAACCTTTGGGGTTACAAAAACCATTAATTCGAGTTCAGATTCTCAAACTTAAGTTTTTTACCACGACAGGATTTTTCGTTCGTTTTTCTCATTACTTTATCCCTGAGGGGTAATTTGACTTATTTCTAGCATTACTATTGTCCGGAAGATTAGACATATTCATGCCGTCCCATCATTGAGAATGATGGCTGTCCTGCACCAAAAATAATTCTCGAATCAAGCGCAATATAGCCAAATAAAAAATAACAAGCAAGTTAATGCGTGGTCCCCCGGCAAGTAAATGCCACGGGTTTTTGATTTAACCTGGAAGTACTTATTTTTCAAAAGTTCATCCGATTATTGACATTGTGGTATTTGGTTCATACAAATTTTGTTTATAAAAATTTTGTTTATATGACATGGTTCAAGCCCTATTCTTGAGCATGAACTTGAGAAACGCCATTCCCAGTTAAGAAAATAATAAAAAGAACCCTTGAAACAAGTTCCAGTATTTCCGCTAAAGATTGGGAAAACTGCCAAGTTAAAAATGCCGAGCAAGTTAATGCGAGGTCCCCTGGCAAGTGAATGCCCGGGTTTTTTATTTAACTTAGAAGTACTTTATTTTCAAATAGTTCATTTGATCATCTGAATCGAGGTATTGCTGCCATAATTGAGAATGATGAATCATACATAAAATTAAAAGTTTTGGATATAAAACATTTTATTTCGAGCTGCCTAGTGACAAAAGTTACAAGTAGCATCAGCCGAGCGGCGACAACAGCAAGGGTAGGCCCCACCGCTGCCACCATAAGTTTGTCAGGTACGATAAAGTCACTTTTATTTCCTACACATAATCGCCCGCAAAAAACTGCCTAAAGTTGCGAGAAAATGAGAATGAGAAAAATCCTGGTATTTTTTTATTGCCCGTGGGGAAGGGCTTCCCCTAAACTGAAGGAAGGGCGAGAGACTCGTCTTTCCTATATTTATTTTTATTGTTGGTTGGTACCCTTTCTCTCGGACTGAGAGTTATCGTCCCAAATGTCAAAAATGTGAAATAAAAATAAGGGTTTCGTAAGTGCGCTAAGTTTGAAATAAACTTTGTTCCTTAAAATTTCACAATAATGTTCGGGTTTATTTTACACACAAAAAGAAATATTACAGGTCCGGAAATATGGAAATAACAATAGTGAGATTCAGAAAGGGCACGTTCTACAATGGGTAGAACGTGTCAACAGGTAAAAGAAATTAAATACAAGATATAAATGGTAAATATGCAGCTCACCTGTTTCCTTGCGCTTAAAACTAACGCTCGTCGAACATACGCATTCAAATTTGACGAACCTTAAGGGACAAAGGTGGTTTTGGTTTTTTTTTTAGATTGTCTGGTTGTCGACAAGACGGGCGAAAACCTTTTATTTGGATTTCGTGGATTTATAATCCACTCTAGTCTTTTAGATCACACGCGAGAGCCACACAACACGAAAGCAACAGCCACTTCTCTAAATCCACTTTAATGAGAAGTAGAAAATATTTCGATTCCTCATAAAAGAGAATTGCAGCCTTCCAAGAAAATTACTCTGTCTCGTTTTGAGATTCGAGACAGGGTAAAATTTCCTAGGCTAACTAATTTTGTTTTAAGCAGGCCGGATAGGACGCGAAAAAAACGTCACTCCCGTGACGAACTTTTACCTCGTCAAATTGTAAACGTGGTATGGAATTAATTTACCATGTATTCTGCATGGTTTACAATTTAGCGAGGGATCCCGAAAATTTTTATTTCCCTTGATCCAAATAGGACGTGACGAAAAACGCTCCCGTTACGGCCCTGCCTCTCGTCTGATGGAGATTTGATTTTACTTCCGGATCGCGAATTAAATTTCAATAGTTATACCCATCAATCCCGGCGGCTTGCTCCCGTTACCAATTCGAAAAAAAAACATATTCCCGCTAAACCGGGATAGGACGCGTTATGAATTATGGGCTAGGTGTTACGTCTCGAAATTTTTAGTTGATCCTTGATCCCGACGTTCGGACGAACAAAACTCTGAGTACTTCTGGCCCATACCAGGTTGCTCAGTAGACTGTGATGATGACTTTTGTCCGTTGCGCCTCGACAATACATAGTCGAGGTAAATCAGGTTGCGATTTTTGCGGAATTGCAGAATTTGGATTGGGAAGGTAGGCATATGCCGTGAGATTTCCTGCTTTAATTTCTAAGTGTGCGAAATTTGTATTGCCAAACGCTTTCGCTTGGATTTTTGCACCTGCGACACAGGAACTTTGTCAGCACTTTACGGAAGTAAGGTGCTTCGAAGTCTTTTTTGCTTCCAAAATAAATTTTCTTTTAATTTTCAATTCGCATCAGAATGGATGCAGGTTGGAATTTTCAACGTTAGGTATTTATTAATTCCAACCTTTTTTCATTTCATAGAGAAGCGAGCATCTTGGCGTTACGTGTTGCGCTGAGTAGACACGTGGTGTTGTTTTGGTATCACCACGTGCTCGTGCTGTCAGATTATGGTGGGTAGTATGTAGGGTGAGGAGCGAGAGAAACTTATAGGAGGATAGCGTGGAAAGAGGAGGAGAAGAAAAGAGGGCCGAGGTGCATTGAACTACTATTGTCATGATGTATAGTCCGAATATACATAAGAAGGAGACGCGCTTCCGGCAAGAATGTAGGGAGGAAGGAGGAGGCAAGACCGTGTGTGAAGCGTAGAGGCTTGCGATCATCGCGGCAGCGTGGCTACATGCAACGAATGAGACGGCGACGTTTAGAGCGTCGGCGAGAGATACTTTGTATTAATTTTCTCCTCCTCTTAATATGGCTAAATTTTACACGCGTATATTGCCGTTGCTTGGTACAGCAACTTTAGTCTTTTATTTATTTTCACGACACTTGTGTATTGCATAAGCACTCACAACACCGTATTTATCCGAATTACCAGACTGACTGATAACGACGAACTGTTTCTAACCAAAAGGGAGAGACTGCGTTTAAATTCTAACCCTCTATTCGTTTTTACATCCCAGTCAAGTAATTCAGTGGCACAGACCTAGTTTTCCCAATCGTTTTGAGATTCGATTTTGAAAAGTAATTTCCCGGGAAAACTAATTTTCCTGAGAAGGAATTTGAGGTGGAAAACTTTTATTGGTCAGAGGAATGGCATGATTTCGGTGGCGACTGTTACCTTGCCGATTTTCTTGCAATGACAGAAAAATTCAAGTGGCCTGAATCGGGTCAGTCACCTTCACTTTTGCAGTTATTGCAACAATGATCGTGGCCAAAAATTTCTTTGTTCGCTTTTCAGAGTTGGGCAGGATGTTGCCAATAGTTTGGAATTTTATTGAATTGTTTCAAGTTAAAACATTCGCAATTTATTTTTTCATTTTTATTGGAATTTACTTTTGACGAATTCCAGTTCTGAAGTAAATTGCGGGTCAAGTTTTTCATCCATATTTGGAATTTATTAAACTCAACCCTTCACTCATATCTGGAATTTTGCATGCTATTACCAGTTTTAGTTATATTAAAATCGGGTTATTCCTGCCAAAGTTGTGCCTTTTCGAAATCTGCCTAGTATAAGGGTGGTTTTTCGTGGGGTAGTAGGATAGCATGGAGAACTGGAGAGATGGCGAACGTTTAGATCGGTGCTACATCATCGAGGCGACACGGTGGGGTTGCCGCTTGCTAGTGTACGTGCATTGGCTAGCGAGATTCTCTTTTCCTTCCATATATGTATAATGCAAAACAGAGCATGTGTGAATTCATACCTTGGCGTATGCCCGGTTCAGAGTACTGATGCTCATACATGTGTGCGTGCATTTTTTTACTAAAGGTCGTTTACTGTACCCTTATCCTTCATTTTCTCTCTCATTCTCTCCTACATCTAAATTAATTTTCTCTCCTTCTATCTCATTCATGATATGTTCCTGTATTACCTCATGTAACTTAAACTAGACTGAGGATTTTAGAACTAAATTTACCTGAAATCATGAATATTTTTATTGAGCTAGAATTGTGAAATTTGATTTATTTTGCCCAAAGTTGGGTGCTGGAAGTTTTTAAATATTGTGATAATCTTAAGAATTCACTTGGAGGCACCTGAGCGAGTTGAATCGCATATATTAGCGCGCTGTCAGCAAATTTCTGTCCTTCGGGGATTGAATGATACTTGCGGCGTTCTAAGACTTCATACATTATATTATGTATAGAGTAGTCTTCAAAAATTTTTGAACCCTTTAGGATAAAGATAACTTTTTTGAAAGTTATATGTATGTGACAGTGTCGTATGTCACAAACCCCACCGGAATTTCCGCATTTAGTCCCTGAAATGCTACAGCGATCCAACGAGTAGTTGTATCTCCAAGTGTTTCTATTAGCCATGATTTCAGGTCTCCGCAAAATGTTTGAGGAGTTTATACATTGAGTTCGTTTCTCAGAAAAACCATTTTTGTTTTTCTTTGTTTTGTATATATTTTCAGCGTGATTTAATTGAGATAATATTGGTTGAAACATATTCTCAACATATAGAGCTTCTTTAATTACATTTTTATAACCCTTTTATTTCTTTGTATAATATCCACACTGGGTGACCAGTGCGATATCATATTCTTCGCGATTAACTGAAGGTTAATGAGGTGGAGATAATTATAGCTAACGTGGCCATGTGCATTGTGTACGGCTTTAGTGCATTAGTGGTGTTTTCCCGTACGACACACCTCTTTGCACCACGTGTGTGCTTGCGTTTGATATACAATTTTTTTGCTGTGATTGTGAAAAAAGTGATAACAAGAGTGATTTAACACATTTTTGGCGAATGCGGCGATCTCCGTGTGAGAATTTGGTGGCTAAGGGAGTGATTCCAAAACGATAGGCCTTTAGAAGATTTTTGAATTCAGTGCGCGAAAGAGCGAGGGTGTAAGTTTTTTTTTTAATTTATTTTAATTTTTTGGTTTCAAACTCAATTATTAAAAAAAGAAATCAGGAAAATGCTGCTATTTAATGGTAATTTTAATTTAGTGTACTAATTTCGTCCGAATTATTTGTAGGTTCGCGGTCATTTTTGACGAGTGGCTCGCGACTGTGGAAAGAAATAGAGGCGATTTGTCTTGGTCGCACGATCCTGATTTGGAGGTGGCGACTGTCCGGCCGTGGTCTCGGACGAAATTCACCCAAGAATACTCGTGGAATAAGGAGTTTTTTCACTATCAGCGGAGGGGTATTGGTCCCCGGTAGGGACAATGTCAATTATTTTTACCCTGATATTTTGTTTTATTATTATTGAAAATTCGGGGTTCGCCCCCTTTTTTAATTTATGGTTATTTATTTATTTGTTTTTAGCTCCGTTATGTGCATCCTTCGGTGCTAAGATCTAATGATTGCGTGGGCCTTGAAGTGTGGCAAGGCTTCACGAAATTCTGGGGCGCGGAACGCACCTATTAAGTATTTTCACGACAATTCTTCCGCCTTTATGTGCACACACACATTCATATGCATGTCCATGTGTGTGTGTATGTTTCTTCGTTTTTATCATTTTATTTACACTTTTTCTTCTTTATTTTTTTAGCACATTTGAGGAGCTCCCGGAAACTCCCCCCTGATGTCGGGCTGCAGCCGTTAGACACAGCACTAAGGCTGATTTGCACTCAGCAATTTGCTCGAATGGGAGGCTGATGGCGTTGCAATGTTCATTGGGAATGTTCATTGGGTAAGCCTTCTTATTTGTTTTTTTACTAAATTTTTGTTTATCTTCGAATAAAATATGATTTTATGAATGTCTTCCGTATGTTTTATTAGCACAATTTATTTTCAGCGTTATGCCGACGAGCCGGATGTGGACTGGGGGGAGGTCTACCGGGGTCACCTTCTTTTTTAATAGATTTCATCCTGGCCTCATTTAGTTGGAGAGACCGTGGGAGGGGGGGATATCTTTAATTTTTATTTATTTTTTTTTTTAATTGTTACTAATTGTGATTCCTTTCTTCAATTTAAAAAAAAAATCTTTATGGAAATTTCATGGAAACCGGGGAAATTAAATTTATTTTAGCCTCTTTTAATCCTTTTTTCTGGCGGATAATTTTTTGTATCTTTTCACCTTTTCATTCCTCTCTTGAAAGACGCTGACAATACATTTTTTGTTGTTGTTTTGTTTTAATTAATTTCACAGGGGCTACAATGTTTGTATAGGCAGCGTGACGGGCGCACATAACATACGTGAGTCGGGTTGAATTTATCTAGGAGTGGTGAAGGGAGCAGAGTTACTCATGCCCCCTGGTAGCTGCTGCTCTTCTTCTAGATGCTCGATGTCTTAGCTGGGTTGCTCTTGATTCTGGGTCCCTTGACGCGAATGCTTGCGTAAGTCAGAACTATTCGTCAGTTTCCTCACTCCGATAATGATATAGGAGCAAACAAGGTATAAAGCGAAACCAACCATGAGAAAACAGAGACCAGCATAGGTCCCGTGAATCAGCCTAGTTTGCTTAGTCCTCGATTGGTGTAGAAGGCTTAGAGAGTATAGCTGCTGCTCTAGTTTATCTAGAGTTTTGGCGTTAGTTTCGAACCGCTCCTTCTTAGCTGCATCTTCTTCGGAAAATTCTGGGGCATGCTCAAGCCACTGAATTAATTTATGATTTTCAGGTATGATCGGTGAGATCATTTATCGTTGCATCTTTGGTTCTCAGCTCGCATACAGTGGCTAGTAGGTTTATTCCTATTCCTTCGAGATTTTAATTGACATCAAGTTTGGATGGGCATTTGATTTTTACAGGTGCTTCTTCCATCATGGAGCAGAGCCATCCACCTAGAGTATCTAATTTGGTCTAATATGATTGAGGCTGGTACATAATCTAGATGTTACAGGTTCGTTGAATTTTAACTCTTGGTTTGTGGATCAATTGTCTTTCGCAGGATTGATGCTGAGATACTTCAAGCAATGGTAAGCTAAGTTTGGAAATCCATTTTCCTGATATTCTTTTGCATGTTTTCAAATCTTCTTCTTTTGCTAACATATATGTTCTATGCTATTCCTCTATGATAATATGGAACAACCTTGGCAGAATATATGCTCTCCCTGTGTCGATAAACGAGATTCCAGTTCGCTGACTCTCTTCGCCACCTGGGTAAGGTCGTAGTTATACTTTGTCATTTGGTTTTCATGTTCACGCGCCTGATTAAGTTTTTCTTCCAGCTGTGCTGGAATGACGTGAGTTTGCTGTCCCACTATGTGTGAAATCTCCGCCTGAGCTTGGTTGAGCACATTGATTTTGGAGTTAATCATCTCGCCATCTTCATACGTCAGAAGGCCTGCTACGTGTCCAATCATCCCACCGAGAAAACCTAGCAATGGAGTGGTCCTGCGGAATCTTATACCTGAAGGTGCTTTTGTGGGCAAGGATTGATAAAATCTACGTGTCCGCTCTTCCTTTTCGGTCTCGAATACAGTCTTCAGCTTCTGGGAGACAGCTCGTTTACCTTTGAGGCTGTATTCAGAAACAGGCTGAGCTCATATTTCTTCATATTTTGAAGGACAATTTATTTGAATCATTCTCCAGTGCACTTCACATGACTGGAGATAGTTGTTAAGCCTCTTTCGATCCAAGAAGGTGGTCAGTCTCCAGGTACTGGAGACTCTTTTCAGAATTCCTTGATATTCATAGTAGAGTCCGTTATTGGTTCTCAGGGGAGTTATGCGCAGGTCAATCCGTCTGTTTGCCCCCAGCTTCTTTCTGGTAGAGTGAAATAGTGAACAGCAAGCAAGCCTAACGAGATTTCCTCATGTTTTCCTGAAAAGACACAGTGGTTATGTTTGATACAAGGTGGTTAAGTCGAACATGTGTCAACAAGGGCAAAAATAATTTCATCTTTTTACATTACTTAAGCATTTTTTATTTTTCCAGGACAAGTTTTGGGTAAGTATAGGTCGGATATCCCGGCTGTTGATGTGGACATTGAGGTTGGAGAGCGTATTGAAAATGAGTCTGATATGACCCTTCGGCCTTGTTTCCTCCAGTGTACGGAAATTGTTGCTGATACCCCCCTTCCTTATTATCGCTCATTGATTTTGATTCTTCTGGTTTAGCCTGTTGTTTTGGAAAAGGTCTTGGACACCGTGTAGTCTCCGGAGTCTTTTCCTTAGTTTGGGAAATGTGATATGAGGCCGCTGTTACGTTCTCCATGGTTAATATGTCAGTCGATTTTTTAAATCGTTCTTTAAAGTGTTAAGCGTGGTCGTAAGCTTCCTAAATTGTTTTAGGGTTACGTGCGTGATAAGTGTTCTTTTGAAGAGTCATACATTCGAGGACCGATGCCATTGCAGCGCTTGCATCTAGATTAAATAGCACACACTTATTTTGAATTTTAGGCGGATTCCCTGTTACATACACCTCTGATACATTTAACCTTGGATCAGGGGTAGTATTGTTTAGGTCAGGCATTTTTGTGAAGTTTTACAAAGATTTCTAATAAGAAAAACTACTACGAAAACTTCGCTTTCTCTCGTGTATTACTTCCAGGAACTGACAGAGTGATTCACTTAGATATTAACTAACTAATTAATTAGTGAGAGCTCAGCAAGCCGTACCGTAAGTGTCTAAAATTTTTATTTGATTGGATTTGACTATAAATTAGTGTCCGGAATCGGATTCGGATTGGGCTGATACCGGCATGCACCTTCGCGTAGGTGCCTTACACCGAAAACTAATCCGATGTAAGTGATTTCGAAATTGTTTGAAGTAAAGAGTAAATATATGATTTAGAATAAAGTTATCTGCAGGGATGTTTTGGTTTCGTTACAATTCCATAGAACTATAGCAGTAGGTTATGTTCGCTAACCATCAACACTTTGAGATACATGATACTTGAAGGCTCATACCAAAAAATTATCGAGAATTCTCCGATCGGAAATGTATATATTCCCTTATCTCGTATCCAATTCTATTTGTCGGCCAAAGCGATGTGAGAGAATGTGATACAAGACTCAAATATTTTTTCCGAAATAAACATCTGGTAAGATGATTCGTTAGAATACGATATGCGAAAATATAAATATTTCTTTTGAAAGTACACGTGCGCATGTTCATACTCCCCCCTTTGAGAGATTAGCGATCAAAATTGTTTTTTAATTGTCTTATGCAGCTTTACGTTTTTCGGGCAATTCTTTCAAACCGGGTATTCGAGACTCTGGCCACACACTTTTGTCGTGCGACAACCAAGAAGGCCCGAATAGCCACTGTTTGTTTTCTAAAAATTCATGTGGTAATTGACCTCGCGATAACGCGTTTGTCTTGGGTTCGAACGTGACGCCAATGCGCTGCGTTAGTCCTTTTCTGTATGTCTACAACTCGATTTGCCACAAAAGTTTTTAATAGATTAGGTTGAGTGTTTATCCAGTTAAGAGCAATGCTCGAATCTTCCCAAAAATTTAGCGAATTTAATTTCATGCCCATAGCCATTTATTACTTGATTAAATAAATTTGCAAGAAGTTGCATTGCACGCAATTCTCATTGTGGTATCGTTAGATAAATGTTTATATCTCCGTTTGCATTCATCAAACGTAAATAAATACAAGCTCCGTAACCAGTTTGAGAAGCATCAGAAAATCCGTGAATCTCGACATCAATCGCGTCAGAAATAATTGCGACTCGATCGAATTGAATGCCGTTTATCGATTGTAGTTATGTGCAAAAATTGTTCCATGTATAACTTATGTCACAAGGAATCGACTCGTCCCAATCAAT
>CAKNWT010326646.1:0-12894 GCA_932066315.1 Andricus coriarius | reverse complement strand
TTTAGCACATTGCAGATTCGAAGCCATTCGAGAAACTAACCGATTTACATATTCACAAACCAATTCTGTTTTAAAAATCTCAATCTGGAAATGACAGATACGCAATTCACGGAGTCGCCTTTTCAATGGGTTCTTTTTTCCTGGGAGGGCTGAACATAATGTAGAAAAGTTCGCATTT
Organism: Andricus coriarius; assembly: GCA_932066315.1. Classification (NCBI taxonomy): domain Eukaryota; kingdom Metazoa; phylum Arthropoda; class Insecta; order Hymenoptera; family Cynipidae; genus Andricus; species Andricus coriarius. Next base: position 12,716 of record CAKNWT010326646.1, on the reverse strand, counting down.
TTAACAAAATAGAATGCGAAGTACGAGATACGTGATGAGAATGTGTTCGTTAAAGCCGAAGGAGTTTTAACAAAAGAGATTTCACGACCACCAAAAAATACAGTTGTCGATGTTTTAACCCTTAATTTTGAAAGGTCTGTGCACAAATGTGGAAGAAGTACAAAGGCCGAGCGCGTAACGCGAGATAAATACACTATCGAGCGCGAAACGCGAGATTAAAATAGTATCGAGCGCGAAGCGCTAGATCCACCTGCCATGCGCGCAACATGCGATGAGAATGTTCCCGCGCGGCGGGCAGATTTTTTTAAATAGATCATTGATAATTTAAGGGAATTCGCATATTAAATGTCTTAATATTGTATGGGTTCTAATCAGTTTGAAAACATCATTTTGAGGGCGTCAAGTTTTAAATCTTTCATTTTATATCTATGCTTATCGTTTCAAAGAAACTGACGCTTGATAAGTTTAATTTAATAGATGCCATTCACAGTATTAAAATCCGGAGGAGGATGAAAATTACAGAGCTTTGTAAGAGTAAGTATTCCTTTACGAGGTTCATTTCTCCTGCGAAATGTTCTCATTGAAACAACTATTGCCTTGCAAAAGCATTACTGGTACTTTGAAAATATAATCTTATCACATTTGTAAGCACAAGTATTACTTGAATAAAAATAGGCAATTTATTTTTAAGTGGAGAAAGCGAAATTAAATTAGAATATTGAAGTAACGAGACTAAAAGCGATAACACTAAAATAGGGGAGTGGGGGTCTAGGGTGGTCAAATTCGATATTTTTCGTAATCGTTCAACATCATATGTATTGAAAAAATGAAAAAATTGAAAAAACGATAACCCGTGCCCCTGGGCTTTTGAAATTAACATGAGATTTTTAATGGGAAAAGCTCGGTTTTCGAAAAAATGGAAAAAATAAGTACTTTTTATTAACTTTTTGTAAATTGAAGTTTAGTCAACTCTTAGAAAATTTCCATAGAATAATTTCCAACCCATAATTTTCTTTCTAGAACGCGCCCCCCCCACCCTTGTATTGTGCCCGAAAAAACTCCCAAAAAATGCGTGATAGAAGCTTTATGTCAAATTCATTCAAAATATCACTTTTAGAATTTTAAACTGTCTTTTTGATTCCACAAAATAGTAACTTTTCCAGATTTATAGGGGGAAAATTGTTCAAACAAATAAAAATTGTGTAAGTAATTTCCAAAGATTGTTTTGAAAAAATATATCACTCTCAACATCCGTTAACTGTGTCATTATTTCTGGGACAAAATAACTTTTTACGATTCACAGGCGAAAAAAAATTGTTTATACAAATAATAATTGTTAAACCAATTCAATATTAGCTAGAAATCGATCACCAAAAATAAACTTTCAAATTTTTACAGGTGAAAATTTGAACCACCAGTGTGGTACTGGTACGCATTGAATACCAGTACTTTTTCATGGCAAGAATGAAATTATTAAATTTTAAACATTTTTTACAAGAAATAATTCGATTATTGTTCTTCGTAAAATTTTTTTGATAATTAATATCATCAGTGTTATGAGAAAATTCAATATGTACCAGTCTACCCTATATTCTGAAATCTGGCAAAAATTAAGAAGAGTCTGAAAACCCCAAAAAATTTTTAAAAACTTGAAATTAAAAAAAAATTAAGTTAGCAGATAATAAGCTTTTTATACCTATTTTGCTCGAGCGAGTTAGCCAGATTTAAGTCGATCGATTTAGGCATGGTATTGTTTGCGATTTCTAAAACCATTTTTTTCTACCTACCCTTATGACTAGTGATATATGATGTTTAAAAAGAAAATTTCAAGTCACCTTTTTTAATGTGATTACACTGAAACTTCGATGTATGCTACTCAATTAAGGCCATGTAACGAGTATAACAGCTGATCAAGTCAATCCTCACATCAATATTTTTTTACCCATATTTAAAAATAAAAGTTAAAATAACGCGGAAATATTTTCGAAAAATATTAATAAATATTAAAGGACCGTTTGTGGCAAGGCACAGAGTTGGGGGAAGAAAAAAGTTTATTTATGAAAAACATAAATATCGACCGATGCATTTAGGCTTCACGGCAGTTGTTTGACTTCTATCTTTCTCTGTCGGTAAAGAAGAAGTTCGCTGTCTGCTTGCTGCGATAGTGCTGCTCTGAGACAGCGGATACGTATGCCAGACTAACTAAACATATAAATTTGTTTATCTGCATTTCAAGTGCAAACATTAGTTTTTGCACTATTTGTGTACAATGTTTGTGAGCAGTTTTTGTTGTTTTGGTCCACTTTTATCAATATAAACCATATAACTAGCCCATTGGCAAAATTGAAAATTTCTTGCGTGTTCTGCAGCACGGTCGGTATTTTTTCCAATTAGTAAACAAATTTTTTTTCACAATTATAAATATTTTGGACCCAAGCCGCCTTCCTTCGAGCCTTTTAATTAGGGTGCCAAAATTTCAAAACGATATCTCATTCCGTGTGGACGTAAGTTTACAATGGAAAATATCGATAATAATTTTTTTTCTCAAAATTCCCACCGAAAAAGACCAGAGCCGTGAACTTTAGTGTCTCCTCTATCATTTCCCAAACTTTGAGTGCGATATCTTATTTCTTTTGGACGTAAGTTTACAATGAAAAATTGAGGACTAGCTTGGTCACGTGACCCACTCATCACATGGCCTGAATGCAACTCATGCGCTAAGAGTGCGGCCCTCATGCTGTTTGTCACGCTTGACTGAGCATCCCCTCTCTCTCTGCCTCGCGACTGCCCTCTTCACAAAACTCCGAAGGACATCAGGTCTGAGAAAGCACAAAAACAGTTTACTAAAATCGAGGTTCCAGTGTATTTTAATTCATCAATTAAATTAAATTTAAAAAACTAAATTGGAATACAATTAAATATGTTAATTAAGATATCGTCGAGAAGGTTTCGATTTTTGAATCAGCGGTTCCGAGATGTTTTTATAATATGATATGAAACAATTAAAATATTATTTCCTTAATTTTCAATTGCCTAAGTAAAAAATAAATTATAAAAACAAATGTTATGGTAACTTGATGCTTTGTCGTAATTATATTTGTGGCATTTTTTCTGTAAATAGTATTCCACCCCAGAAGGTCGCAGAAGCGCATACTGCATTTTCTGTACAAATAGACGGATTTTTTCGGTACACGTAGACAATGCCTTAATTTTTTAAGTTTATACGGCTCAAAACAGACTATATTTAATTCTTAAATGTAAAATACTTAATTTTAGCCATTAGGAGCTTTTCGAAAAAAACGTTATTACTGTAGTCTTTTATTTTTTATAATGTTTTTATGTATCTTTACTATATCTTCTGTATTTCCTAACATTTTTATTAATTACCTTCCATGAGACCCTTCATGTTTCACGATATTAATTTTGTTGTGTTTGCTCTCAAGGAACGTAAATTTAATTAATGAGCAAGTCAGAAACTTAAAGTAAGCTTGAATATTTCAATCGATCCAAAACTTTAGTGAGTACATACCATTAGCGTGATTAAAATGAATACAAGTTTGTTCCGCAAATTTTTAAATCTTTTCTCAAAAGCCCTAATTTTATTTTTTCTCTCACGAAAAAAGAAACGAAAACTATGAATCCAGCCTTAAAATCAACTATTTATTTACTGGACTTCGATTCTCTGATATTTATATTTCCCTACAATTTTTTTCATTAGTTGAAATATTTAACAAATAATTTTGAAACATTTTGGGCTTGATTTATTCGTAGAAATTTTGTTTTGAAACCCCAGCGCCTTTTTCAAAACTTTCTTCTGAATTTATAAACAATTTGATTGTGCAGATACTGCATAAAAATTGGAGGAAATATCATTTGAATTTGGAACATTTTATATTAATATACTTAAATATACCTGAACATACCTGATATACAATCGAGAGAAAAATTATAAATCACGATATTTACAAAATATCTTCGTAAATATGCCAAATTTACTGAAAACTACAAAATATCGCAAATTCTCACAGTGTCAAATTTTTGAAAGAAAAAGTATAAAAAAGTGGAAGTTTTAATATAGATAATCACATGAGAGAGAAAAATGTCTCATCATAATCAAACACTGATTAAAGTATTGACGAGTGCAGCACACATTTTTTATTAATCTTTCATTTATAGAGAGAACACTTTTCAAAGCGAAAAATTGTGCAAACAAAATCAACAGAATTTTTTCTCCGATAATTAAAAATTGATATTAAATGTATATTATAATTATAGAATACATGACGAAAAATAACTAGAATCTTTGATACCCAAAAATAAATATAAAAACAAATAATATTAAAGGATAAGATCCATAAACAAAAGGGAATCTAATAACACAGGACCACAATATCTAAACCCTTGCAACACGGACCAGACTAGGTGTGGCTTATATTTTCGGGGTCGCTGAATTCAAATCCGTTGTCCGTTTGGTCCCATCAGGTCAGGGTCAAGGTTAAGTCAAGGTCAAACCTACAAAATTCATCCCTAACCAAATAAGTCAGGGTACCTATAGATTTTTGGGATTGCTGAATTCAAATCCGTTGTCAAGATCAGTTCAAAGTCAAACTTACAAAATTCATCGCTAACCAATTGAGTCAGGGTACGAATAGGTTTTCGGGGTCGCTGAATTCAAATCCGTTGTCTGTTTGGTCCCGTCAGGGTCAAGGTCACTTTAGGGTCAAACTTACAAAATTCATCGCTTACCAATTAAGTCAAGGTAAATATAGGTTTTCGGGGTCGCTGAATTCAAATCTGTTGTCCGTTTGGTTTGACTTTAAATTGTCCTTGACCCTGGCCCGATGAGACCAAACGGACAATGTATTTGAATTCAGCGACCCCCAAAACCTATAAGTATCCTGACATAATTGCTTAGCGATGAATTTGGTAGGTTTGACCTTGAACAGACTTTGACCCTGACCTGATGGGACCAAGCAGACAACGGATTCGCATTCAGCGACCCCGAAAATATAAGACCCACCTAGTCTGGTCCGTGTTGGACGGGTTTAGAGTTTGCGGTCCTATGTAATCAATCCTTAGAATTGATAAAAAACAGTATATTATTGTTCATAAATGTTCGTGCCGCTTACTATTAGAATTACATACAATTAATTATAGTTGTAAAAAAAAATAGAAAGTTATTTTATATTTTCCTGAAAAGGGGGAACCCCTAAATACTGTTTATTATTTTTCTTGATTTTTACTTTTCATATGAACTATAGGAAGGTTACCATGAGTTAAGGGACAAAGTTTGTAACGAGAATTGCATGTTTAAGGGGCAAGGGTTTCAAGTAGTGTTACAGGGTCAAGGGGCAGGGGTTATAAGGAGGGTTTCATTGGTTAAGAAATAAAGGTTGTAAGGTCGGTTTCAGGGCTCAAGGGTCAGGGGTTGCATAGAGGGCTGCAGTCATTAAGGGGCAGGGGTTGCAAGGAGGGTTGCATTGGTTAGAGGAAATGGTGTCAGGAGAGTTGCAGGAGTTAAGGGGCACATGTTATAAGGAGTTTTTCATTATTTAAGGGGCAAGAATTGTAAGGGCAGTTGCAGGAGTTAATGGACAGTGGTTGTATAGAAAGTTTTAAGGGGTTAAGAGGCAGGGGTTGCCAGAAGGGCTGCACGGTTTAAGAGTTAAGGGGTAATAAGGAGGTCCACAGGTTAAGGGGCAAGTTTTTTATAAGGACAATTTTAGGAATTATAAGGACCAAAAGCTTGAAGGAGGCTTGCAAGTGTTAAGGGGCAACGGTTGTAAGGACTTTTTCAGGGGTTAAAGGATAGGAGTTGCATGGAGTTGTAAGGAGGGTTGTAGGGTTAAAGAGCATCAATTGCAAAGAGGGATTCATGGGTTAAGCAACAGGGGCTGCAAAGAGGGTTGCATGAGTTAAGAGACAAGGGTTATCAGGATGGTTGCAGGGATTAAGGGCCAAAAGTTTTACACAGGGTTACATAGGTTAAGGGGCAAGGGTTGTAAGGATAGTCGCAGTGGTTAAGTGATAGGGGTTGCAAGGAGGGTTGCTTGGATTAAGGTACATGGGTTGTGAAGATGGTTGCAGGGGTTAAGGTACAGGAGTTGTAGGGAGGGTTGTTGGTGTTAAGAAGTAGGGGTTGCAAAGGGAGCTGCATGAGTTAAGGGACGGGGGTTGAAGGGAGTGTTGAATGGGTTGTGAAGATGGTTTCAGGGGTAAAATGTAAGGAGTTGTAAGAAGGGTTGCAGGTGGCAGGGGTAAGATCTTTTTATAATATAGAGCGAGAAAAAATGACTCAAATCTATATAAAGGATAAGAAACAAAGTGAAAAAAGATCAAAATCTTGATCACTCACGCAATCAGAATTTACTTATAGAACAAATGAGAATCTAATAAACAATCTTTAGAATTACGAGAAAAAAATATATTATTGCTCATATATTTGTTTACTGGTTTGTATTAGAAAAAGTTTTAAAATAAATGAATATTAACTATAAGAAGTGTAGCAGTAGTTAAGCGGCGTCAGGAGGGTTACAGGGGTTAAAGGGGCTCAGGCTCTAAGGTGGGTTGCATGGGCTAAGGGGCAGAGATCTTAAGATGGGATGCATTTGTGAAGGGACAAAGGGTGTAAGGATGGCGTAAGGGGTGAGGTGTTAAAGGGGTAGGGGTGAATTCTTGAAACAGCGACGGCGGCGAGATCTTTTTATAATATAGAGAGACTAAAATAACTACAATCTTCGATACCTAAAAATAAATACAAGAAACAAGCAATAATAAAGTCTAAGATCCATAATTGCAAACAGATCAAAATCCTGCTCGTTCACACAATCAGAATTTATTTATAGAACAAAAAGGAATCTGATAATCAATCTTTAGAATTTCTTCTGTGTGAGAGTTTGAAATAATTTGGTCGGGGCATGTTGAAGAGATTTCGTGATAATGAATAGCGAAAATGCGGAAAAGCAAGGCTCGACAATCCAAGTCGACCGACAGACCCTAATCGACTTCCTGACAACTCCAGATTTTTCTCAATAGTCGAATGAGACTCATGGGAATAATGGGGGGAAATGAGAAAAAGACGTCGAGGGAGTCTGGCAAATTTTGTGCAAACTCGCACGGCACCGGAATCAATGTTTTATGCAAACGGTGCTTATAGAGAGAGGTCGAAATTGCTAACGAAATAATGAAGCGATGTCTTAAGATTCCCTGGAGTGGTTGCAAATTTCGCAACCCCTTTACCTATTCTCCACTTCTTTGTTTCATACGCAAAGCATTTTCTTTGTTTCAAAGACCGAGAGTATTCTTTCATTAAAATTACAACAATTAATAGGATTGTAACAAAGTCCCAAAATTGAAATTCGCTGACTTTTCCTGACTTATAAGATATGTGGCATAGGGTGCACAGTGCGCAAGGAGACCCCCTAAAGTGGGAAAAAGTACACTAACATATCTAGAAAAAGTAAACGTAGGGCACTCATTATATTAGAACAAGTTTGAACAAAATTGCATTTGAATTTCATTGAGTATTACGTTGTTTATTTTTGACATCAAATTCTAAATCTGCGACCCCAAAAACACTCTTTTAACAAATTTTATACAAAACCGATCAATTCTGGAATTTTTCCCACTTTTGTGGGTCTTCTAGCCCACTGTGGGGTGGTCCAGAAAATCTACTCTACTCAAGTGCAATAAGTGTTTTGCGGAATATTGCCCTTAATTATTACTTTTTTCTCATTTTCCTTATAGATCCTTATGAATAAATAAATTAAAAAATATTATGTATTTATTAATTTATTTTTAATTGCTTAAAGAATTTTTGTTTTTCTGAACAAATTTATTTCTATGGAACATCGTGAATTCAGGGTATTTTATTAATGCAATGGTCTATTTAATGAACTTGGAGAGCCTATATTTTTCTTCAAATTGTTTTTTGTTGTTGTTTAGACAATTTATTTTTCTTTAAATACAACTTTTTTAACGGAAAAAGTCAGAAAATCGTCCTTTCTTATTAGTTTATTTTGTAACAAGTTTCAAAAGCTTAGCCGTAATATTATTTTTCCCCAGCTACTTATCATTGTTTAAACAATTTATTATCTTCTGATATAGCCAATTAATTATATTTTTCTGAATGTTTTGACAGGAAAAAGCTAGAGAAACCTTTTTTTAAAATTATTTTTCAATGAGTTCCATTAATTTCTCACAATTCTTAGATTGTTTAACTTACTCTTAATTCTTGAAAATATTTCTATTTGTTTAAAAAAATCCTCATCTTATAATATTGAAAATTGTTGAAATTTTCGGAATGCTATCGCCTTATCAAACAACCTGAACACCTATTTTTGCACATATTCGTTATTTTTAATTGTTCTTATTTTTTTTAATTTGCTTATAAAGAAATCGTAATAACGAATTTGACATGTTTCTATTGAACTCAAATAATTTTTTTATAAATTATGTTAAATTTAAAAGAATTCTTCTAATGTTAGCAGAATTCTCATAACTTCGTCGAAATTTTACTGGCTTCTAATAATTTTATCAAAGTATGGAATTTGACATATTTCTTCTAGTGAATTTAACAGAATTTTGTTTAATTCAAAAAAAATAATTCTAGTTAACATATTCAAATTATATTAAATGTAACAGATTTCTGGCGAATTTAACAATATTATAGAAAACTGAATATAATTGTAGTTAATTTAATATAAATCTGGTGAAGTTAGTAGAAATATAGTTAATTTTATACTTTTTAGAAATTATATTAAATTTAAAAGAATTCATGTTATTTTAGCAGAATTATAGTAAATTCACCAAATTTTTGTCGAATTTGACATGTTTCTAGTAAACTCAAGAAAACTCTGTTCATACCAAAAAAAAATTATAGTAAAGTTTACCAAATCCTACTGAATGTAATAAAATTCTTGTGATTTTAACAGAATTATAGAAAATTTAATGTAACTGTATTTAACTTACTAGAACTGTAGTTAATTTAATGTAATTTAAATATTAATATAAATTAATGCTTCTAGCTTAAAATTGATCAAAATAATATCATTTTAAAAACTAATAAATTTGTTGATTAATTCTTCAATTTATAGTATTGAAAATGATAGCTTGGATTTCTATTATTTGAAATCTTTAAACTGTTCAATCTATAAAAGTTAAAAATTTTAAATTTTGCAGTTTAACGGTTGTTAATTTAAAAATTTTCAATTGAAAAATGTTGAAAGCTTCCATTTTACACGCATAAATTATTGAGCGTTTAAATTAAAGAAAGTTTTAAACTTCAATTTTAAAACTTTCAGATTCAAAAGTATTTCACTTGAAGTGTTTTAATTTGCAGTTAAGTTTTTATAACTTTAAATGAAACAATCGTTCTCTTCAAGAGTTTGAATATTTTAATTTAAATGACGACGATCCATTGTTTCTCAATTATTCCATTTTTACTTGCAGTCAAAAAGTAGTTTTTTTCGACCTAGGATGGCAAATATTGAGAACATTGTAATGGCATAATTTTAAATGACATGTATGGTTTCCAATTGATTTCTCTATATTTGAAAAAAACTTGAAATTTAAGGTTTTCTTTAAAATAACGATGATTCATTATTGTCTTTTAACATTCTACCATTCCTTTAAAGTTAAAAAATAGAAGCTTTTTGTACTAGCGATCATGTATAGATCTTAATTTTAAATTATCTCATTTGCAATATTCTAAATATTTGTCATGCTAGGTCGAAAAAAAAACTTTTTGGCTGCGAAACCTGTAAATTCATGTAGATTCTTGTAGTTGCACTTTTTTGTAAATTCTTGTAGAAAATGAAATCTACAATAAAATACAGCAATATACAATAAAATACAAAAAAGTACAATATTCGTCAGAATGATAGAAAAAAGTTGTACTTTCCTGTAATTTTGGTTGTACACTGGAACTTTGCATTAGAAACCTCGGATTTGCGCTATTCCTAGAACTGATTGTCTCTCTGTTTCGTGGTGAGATAGAAGCCGCGAGGTCGAGAAAGGCTTGCTCAGCCATGCGTGACCACCAACAGCGTAGCGACAAAGGGGACAGTGCGCGAGTACTCACGCGCGTCTTGTGCGATTTAGTAATGGTTCACAGCACCCTGACTGTTTCAATTTGGATTCCCTGAACTTAAGATCAAGGCCAGTGCAGGCCAGCCCGAACGCGTTCTTCATTCCAGGTTCCAGTGTAATTTGTATCCAATGAGTCACTTTTTTCCAGTGTAATTTATTGTATTTAGTTTAGTTTAGAGTTTATCAAAGTCATGGGACAAGTCCCCTACATGCAATAAGGTATTTACTAGAATAGGTACATCAATTTTGTATTATATAATATATGGATATATATCTATGCTATAGCTTAATCTAAGAAATTAGAATTGGGAATAATTTGGTAGTTCTAAGCAAAGTACAATTCTATCAATTAAATCAAATTAGATTAAATTAAATTAAATATCAGTTTAATGTACATATATATTGGCAGTATTCGAAAGAAATTGATCCTAGAATAGATTCCTGTAAAAATGATTTTATTCTTTTTGTTCTTTTTTGTAAAAATTTCCCTACCAGGGCTATTACTCAACTTTGAGATGGCTAAAATAATAGGAAATGAGATAATAATTTTTTTAGACAATTGCTACGTTTTTTTATATGGGGTTGCTTATGAGGGTAGGAAAATTTTGGAAACGTTTTTTTTTTCACGCTAAGTATCTATGAATTTAGATCCACCATGTACCAACCACGCCAAAACATCTGCAACAAAGTCGGCCGTTAAATGGTTAAAAAAGAAGACGCACTGCGATCCCTGATTTAGAGTTTTAATCAATTGTATTTTGATAAAATTAATACCGCGAAATACGAAACCCTTAGTCACGCACAAACGGAAAAAGACCTTTATCGCGCCAGCAATTAACAGTCAGAAAACCTGCTTGTGTTTTTTACAGCTGGCTCGGCAACAACGCCACGAAAACGAATGGCCATATAAATTTCGTGGCCGTTATACGAGCAATTTTATCCTGTCGCGGAATGCGCGCGTTACCATTTGTTCTCAGTGGCCCCGTGGACGCGAGGAAAATGGCAATGAACAAGTCTGAATCCAAAAAATCCCCGGAACTACGAATTCATTTCAAAACATGGCCATGCTCTTCAATTTAAATTCAGTGCCCGCTAAAGTACAATGAGACTTTTAACTTGTTAACAATTTTGTATAGTCAATCAAATACTGATTTAATTATTTTAAATAAAAAATAAAGTACAGTACAGTCAATTCAGGATTTCTACTAAAACAAATTGGTGGCAGTAATTTTTTTATTATTGTTTGTAAGGAGGTCTTAATTAAATTATCAAAACCTGCAGCTTACAAGTGTTGTGCAATTTTTTTATTAACAAAAAACTGATCGATTTTTTAAAGGCGCTTCATTGGATTATTACTTTTATTAGAGAAATAGATAAAAATGTGCAAAGTAAGATCTTTAAAGAATAATATAACCTTCGAAATAAGCCATCATCGAATTATCTCTAACAAATAGTTTAAGAGTTATGAATTTGTTAATTAACGATTCCGTTTTTTCTAGTACGTCTTAGGAGCCATCCACACATTTTTAACATCTCAACCTTATAGCAAAGTCATGTACAAAAAATTATAGTATAACGTTTAAGTTTAGTAGTTTTACAATAAAATATTGTAATAATGTTATAAGAACTTTATATCGGTATTATTAGATTGGTAGATCGATTTTTTCCATCATTCCACAAAAAAATATTCATGAAAACCAAGTTTATCGATATAAGCTAAGATATTTGAAAAGATTCCAAGGCATTTATAAAATTTCAAAATATTTCAAAGAATTTTCAGGCATTTCACGGGATTTTATAAGACTTCAAAGGATGTTAGTCATCTTAAAGGATTTTAAAGGCCTTTAATAAGGTATTTTAATGAATTTTATAGGATCACAAAAGATTTCATACTGCCTGAAATATTTCAAGGGATTTCAAGTAATATCAGTAGATTTGATGTTATTTCAAAAATTTTATATTAAAAAGTTTTAACTATTTTAGTGAAATTTCAAAGAATTTATTCACAAGAATTGAGGAATTTTCAAGGATTTTCAAATATTTCAATGTATTTTCAAATATTATAAAAACTGGAAAGATTTGAAAGATTCTGGGATATTTGAAAATTATATGGGATTTAAAAATATTTCAAAGGATTAAAAAAATGTCGAGGAATTTCCAAGGATTTTATAGAACCTATGAGATTTTACGGTATTTTAAAAGATTCTAAGGGAGTGTAAGGGTTCTCAATAAGAAATGTATTTACAAGAATTTAGGGTTTTGCAAGAATCTCAAAGATTTTACAAGATAATCAATATTTCAAGGTATTTCCGAAGATTTGAACAAATTTGAAAGATTTTAGGATCTTTAAAAGATTTCAATGAATTTCAAAAGATTTAAAAAAATTTCGAAAAATTTTAAAGATTTCAAAAAATGTTAGGATATTCTAGAAGATTCTAAGGAGTTTTCAAGAGTTTAAAATTGTTTCGGATGATTTCAAAGAATTGAAAATATGATAGGGTAATCTAAAGGATCCCAAATAAGTTTTAAGAGGTTTACAAAATTTCAAAAAATTTCAAGGAATATCATCAGATTTCATGTAACTTCACGGGATTTCAAGGGTCTTTATAATATTTAATGAAATTTCA
>CAKNWT010326638.1:802-15648 GCA_932066315.1 Andricus coriarius | reverse complement strand
TCATATGGAATCCGTTATTTTAAATTATGAAGTTTTGAAGATGGATTTAAAATCAGCGACCTAAAAATCAACTAATAAATGAGTTTTATGAAAAATAAATAATTGTCAATATATGTTGTCGCCATATGGGATCCACCATTTTGAATTTCGAAGTTCTGATGATGGATTTGGAATCAGAGACCAAAAAGTCTACTAGAAGATGAGTTTTATGAAAAACAATTAATTTTCTAAAAATTTCGATGCCATATTGGATCCGCCATTTTGAATTTGTAAGTTTTAATAACGGATTTGGAATCAGCGACCCCAAAAACAACTAGAAAATGAGTTTCATTCCTCATGGATAGTTTTGTTAGTTTTGGCCAATTTTGATGAGCTTCTGTCCCACTGTGCACCGTTGAGAAAAAAGAAATAAGCGCGTGCGTCTATTCGATCTCGTACTTTGCGCTCTGTCTATGCTTACCCCACATTTGTACATAAGCCTTTTCAAATTTAACGTTAAAACAGTGAGACTGTAATTTTGAAATTTTAAATTACTTCTTCAGAATGACCTCTGAATCGGGAAACTGAAAAATGAAGGTAATTTTCGAGAAACCATTTCCTACAAATCTATTGTTTCGAATTGAGAAAATAAGTAAATCATCTTCAAAAACAGTTACTTGTAAAAATTTGTACAGCAGAATTTACATTCAAAATTGCCAACAGTAGAGGTTTATAGAATGTTTCGTTAAAAAATTGAGCCGTTATTTATTAAAATTCAACTAATTTTCAAACATGGGTATGAATCGAAAGCAAGATAAAATTCAATTGCTTAAAATATTATTAAAATGAATCTGTTTTGTAAGTTTTAAATATTTTAAATAAAAATAATGTTTTTTATATGAAATGGCATCATCAGTAATATTATTTTTAATTCTTAAGCTTAAATAAAAACTATTCTTTTCAGAAGTCTGATATTTAGCTTGACAATTAACTACCTTAAGAGTACATTTTCAAAGTAAAGAATTTTTAAATGCTGTTTGGAAGACTTAAACAATGAAAAATGAAAAGCGTCCTATTCAATTATTGTTTCATTGTGAACCGTTCTATTCTTAAACCATTAAGTTTGAAATTTTTTATTAAAAAAATAGAACGATTTCTTTTGTTTCATTAAAAAAATGTTAAATTGTAAGTGAATCTTTTGAATTTTGATGTATGAATAACAATTGAACATTTATTGATTTGAAACGATTCAAAATTAAAATAATTCAACTGTTCATATTCGACAGTTAAAAAAAATTTTTAATCGTTTAATTATGATTGTTTCTCACATAGAATTACCTAACATGAAATAATTTTCAATTTATAAAACATACAAATTAAAAATTTTGCAGTGTAATTGCATTTAATTTTAAATCATTCAATTCAAAGTTCTTCAAAACCAAATATTGTATACGTGCAAATTATAGAGCGTTGGAATTAAAATTTCCTGATTAAAAATTTGTTAAGCTTACATTTTCAAAGAAAACGAGATTTTTTTCCTCGACTTAAACCGCCACCGTGCATTTGTTAATGGTCGTTAGGATTTAAAGAATACATTTTCATCACTTGTTGTCACAAAATGCTAAATTATCTATGTTATGTTGAATAATATTATACTAAATGTATGTGTTATTAAGTTCGGCACCTCGGATCGGGACTGTTAATTATATATTGCAAAATGAAACAAAATTTGTATCCTTTATCACTATTTTATTGTAGCTACTCTAAGAAATGTATACACACCATTTTTTTCGATAATATATTTTTTCAAATATCATAATTATTGTAACTTAGATCGAAAACTGTAATTTAAACATCTAACGAACTACATTCATAAATTGGAATCGAAATTTTTTTTCAATTTGTTTTTCAGCATGGTTCTCAAAACACCTGCGGCTTTGATGATTACGTTCCCATTGCACATTCTATATTGACTACCAACAGGGGTTTCTTTCAATACCCCGCAATTATTTACTTGAGATCCTTAAGCCATATAAGATCTGTCCTCGCGTTATCCAATTTCTGGAACACGCTATGCATACATGGTACACAAGGATTAAGTGTTTTACTTTATTGAGGTGGGAGTAGCTGAGTCTCAACTCATTCACCTCCTGTACATAGACGACATTAAGGTATGTGTAAACTCAGAGTTGAAACTGAACAGCCTACATAAGATCTTGATGTAGTTCTCCTATGACATCAGTATGTCTCTGGACTTGGAAAAATGCAGAAAACTGCATTTGTCCTATGAAGAGGTAAATACTTTACTGATGCTGGACGACCGCCCTCTGATTGAGGCGATGACTAATGAAGAATCGCACAGGTATCTTGGCTTATTTCAGGCGAGGGTTATGCTCCACTCTCCAATTAAAAATGTGATTGAGACTGCTTTTCCGGGTCGCCTTAGTCTGATTCTGCCCTCCGGCCTCAGTGCGTTGAACATCACAAAGGTAATTGACACCTATGCCATTCCTCTCCTAACATACTCCTTTGGTCTGGTCTACTGGTCCATGACTGCACTGAGAGCTTGAGGGTAGATGTGTCATGGATGTTCGTCGATTATGTGACTCTTAGGGTACGAGATTGCGCGAATATTTCCAAAATAGGACTAACATCTCCCTCTACGACTACATTTGTAGAGTTGACCTGCATACTCCCTTAAAACTTGCAGCTGTTGATTCCCAGAACATCAGATATCTCAACGCCGGAGAGCTAGCTGCTCAATGGCGGGGTAAAAAGCTGCACAAGCAACACCCCCAAACATTAGATCTTTCTTAAGTTGATAGCGATACTTCAAACCTCTGGTTAAGGCGGACAGAATTCTTTCCGGAGACGAAAGAATTTGGCATTGCAATCCAGAACAGGGTAATCGATAAGAGGAATTACCAAAAACACATCCTCAGTACGTCGGCAGTGATTGACAGATGCCGCCTTTATGGATATCCTATTGAGAACATCGAGGACATCATTGATGTCTGTACGATTTTTGTATCGCAAGAATACATGCGCAAACATAATGATGTTGCTGAGATCATTCACCAACAAATTGCCCTGAACACTGGCTTACTATTCTGACTGACCATCTTGTCAGACACAATCGTCCATATGTCCTATGGTTAGATAAAAGTGTTCAATGTGCAAGAGTAATAGACATAAGCGTTCCCCTAAACAATAGCATTAGGCTCCGATACACTGAGAAGATCCAGAAATATTCGGAGCTGAAGCAGGAGATCCTAACCGTGTGGAGGGTGAACGTGGTCATCATCAGCTACATCTAATTTAGAAGGTAGTATTGCTGAACACGTGTCGCATCGTCTGGAGTTTTCTGGACGTGAACAAAGATAGCCGCTAAAATCGTCTTCTATGGCCATCCCGCGTAAAAGGCAGATGACTGTGATAATTACATTTTTAATTTTTTTAAAATAATTTTTCGACCTTTATTGTATATGTGTATGCCCGTGTGCGCGTGTGAAGTTGTGTATGTCTCTCGCCGTCTAATGGATTAATTAATATTTTGAATCGATGGTCTCAGTCGATGGCATTTGAACTAACGTTTGTAACAAAGATGGATCCCTATAAATGGGCTCTCCAGTATGAATATTACACGGAGAAAAATAGATATTCACGCAGACTATCTAGATATTACTAGCTAATATCTTAGCAATTCAACTATGGGACAGAAATCTAGAGATTGAAGTAGAGCATCCATAGATATTAAAAATAAGATTTCAACTAACAATATCCAAGATATTAAAGGGCAGAATCTAAGATATTCAAAAACTATTTTTTAATTGTGCAAAAATTACCTCTAAACCATATTATTTTCTATAAAATCCAAAAGGATTGTATATCGTAGTCCTCTGTTTTCAATCAGAGTAATGCTCAACCATTCGTCTTTTTTCATAATTATTCAATTTTCGTGTAGAACGGATAATACGCTATTTAAGGCTAATATTATAGATGCCTGTATCGCCGAGTCCTCATTTTCTTACGAAAATTATGATATTATGTCCAAAAACACTTAATCCATTTTCCACCAAAACTTTTAACGCAATATATATACAAAAAAACCACAACACACACGACGAATGCTCAAGCTACAGACAAAGCGGGGTTAAAATCTTTTGTCGCCACGCCACACGTCAATGACATTGCTCCGATAAAATTTCAATTTTTTAATATCTTAGATATTAAGTGTTAATATCGCACATTTTATACTTCCAATATGAACAGATATTACCCTTTAATATCTTGTATATTGAATAGAAGATATTAGATATTATGCCGTAATATCTATATATTATGGTTAAATATCAAAGTTTTTAATATCTACTTCTCAATATCCATTTTTCTCCGTGTAGATGCCTATAGGGCTCTCCAGGATGTATGTTTGGATCTCTATAAACGGGCTCTCCAGGATGAATCTTGGATCCTTATAGGGCTCTTCAGTTTGTATACTCGCGAATTATGACCAACAAATCTACTAATCACTTGCCGCGTTTCACGGCCGTATTTAGTAGCGAAGTATGAAGCATCAGGTCATCAGCATCTGTGGGTTGAAGGTGGGCCAACATAATAATAACAAAGTGACTGAAAATAAAAACGCGCGCCGGAAATATTGAACCTTGTATTTTTTATATGTCAAAGAGATTTAAATATTGACGCCGTGCGCTTTTATTTTTAGTCACATTATGATTATATTATTATTATTATTATTCCTCATCCATTTACACTCCTACTTGCATTATAATATTCGTTTTTCTAGTATTACGTGATTTTCCGCATACCTTACCCATTTCCATTGCTTTTCGATTTCCGAATTATTTTCAATAGTTTTAGTACATTTAAATAAAACCTTGTTTTCTAAACATATTTTTGAATATATAATATTTCTCTTGACTTGTAAAAGTTAAAATTGAAATCTATTTGAAAATCTCTTTCTAATCTAAACCCACAAACATTCTGTTGGTACCACATGAAGCCTAAAATTCAACCACTTTACCAAACTCATAGGATATACTCAACAAATTGGTATCAACTTTTAAAAAAAATTAAGAGAAAAAAACATTGCGTTTATCCGATCGTTCGTCTGATCGTTTGCCGTACTTTTTTCAGGGTGGCCAAGTGATGGGAGGGGAATGCACAGGTGTAGGTGAGAGAAAGTATAGGGGGGGGGGGACGTTCGAAAAACTTAAACAAAACGTTGAAAACGTTTTTTAATAAAAAATATTTGAAAACAATATTTTTTTGAATTAAAAAAAAAAGAATATTTTATCAACACTTAATTCACGTCCTAATAGGCTACGAAGCCCTTTTTTATAAGCGTTCGGCGCCTACTTTGACTAATTTTTGTTCTTAAAAAATGTAATTGAATCATAACAGTTGAATTGACAGCATGTCTCCAATAGTGTATGTTTAAAAGTCGAGTGATTTATAACAAATTCTTTTTTTCTGAGTAATTCCTAAAACATTAGATGAATGATATGAAAGGATGAAATCCATCTTTTCAATATTTTTAACATATTTTGTAAAATTTATATTAGTTCATCAAAGCTTTAAATGGGCCGTTACAGTAGTCATTATATCAATTTGCCATGCAGAAACCAGCTTTTCTTGAACCGTAAAAGATTTCATAAATGGAGACATCAGTTTTAAAGAAATGTGTAACCAAATTTTGTTTGTTCAAGCTGACTCTTATCAAATGTATACATTTTAGAAGAATAAGCGTGACGTCTTCAACCTAAAAGATAACGACCATAGTATAGATTATACGAGATAATTAAGCACTAGAATATTCATTACTCACATTGTTAGTTAAATTATTCGATATAACATTAGTCAGCTTTCCCTCTGATTAGCAAAGATGAGGTTTGTCTGTACTTTGGTCTTATCCTTGATCGTTGTCCTCAATTCTATTGGTAAATATAATAATATAATACATCTATAATTTTCGGTACATTTTTTACACATCTGCGCACGTCTAAATTTCGACGTCCCTCAAAATCCTTAAAAGATAAACCCTTAGTGCTTTTGGAAAAAATGTTCAAAATGCAAACATATTTAGCAAGATAAGTTATTACGACATAATCAATTTTATTAAAAATAATTACATATGATTTGACACTGATTAATTTTACTCCTGGCAAATTGGAAGTAGTTTATAACTCTATTTGAAAATAATTAAATGCTGCTAATATTTGTATGAATATGGATCATTTAAAAACAGACCTCCCTATATGACAAAGATATTGACTGAAACAGGAAAATATTTGGCCGGCCTGGCCATTATCCAAAATCAACAACCTGCAAAATCCACCCCTAGAACTAATAACGAAACAATTCCAAAATCTCTCCATGTAGAACAGCTATTAAATTTTACAATTGAAAATAGTCACACAATTAACCTTCAACAAACTCAAAGTCTTCTCCGCAACCTCATAATAATATTCAATAACCCAAAAAATTCACCCTTAGCAATTTCCACGAAACAATTCCAAAATGTTTTCATGTAAAGCAGCCTGTAATATTATTCAGTTGTCCCAAAAATCCAGCCTCAGCTCTTTTAATGAAACAAATCCGAAGTGTATCAGCAGAATTAACGAACCCCATCCTAGCTGCTTTCAACTAAAACCGCCAAAAAGTTTTCAAACTGAAAATGATCAGATTACTCACTTTTCCATGACTCTGAGTAGATATCCTCATTCCCAAATTAACAATCACGAAACCGCTCCTAGAACAACTAACGAACCTTAACTCAAATACTTTCAACAGAAATCGCCAAAAAAATTTCGAATTGAAAATAATAACAACAGTCGCCTTTTTTAAGAATCTAGAAAGTATCACCATCCCACAGTAATAATACCTACTTTGAAAGAACCACCCCTTGCACATTTACCGAATACCATTTTAACCTCATAACTTCAACTAAAACAGCCAAAAAATGTCTGAAGTGTAATATTCAACTAAAAACCGAGTTAAAAATGCCAAATAAATTTCAACTTGAAAATAATCATATAAGTGATTTTTGTGAGATGGTGAATATTATTTTTGAGCTTAGGATATAGGGGAGAGTGGGGCAGGTTGGATCATGGGGCAAGTCCGATCACTAGCGATTTCTTAAAATGTCGTTTATATTTTTAAATTGAATTCGCGCCAAAAGTTAGTTTCTATAGTGACCTTACTTCACACAAGTAAACGTAGTGCGCGTGTGGTGTCGCTAGTTGTAATCTGTAACATAACCTTAATCGTTGGAAAATTTGAAAAAATTGTCCTTCGAGAATTTTTACGAAGTAGTCCCGTAAGTATATACATGTCGTACTATTCTTACATTACCCTTTTTGCGAAAAATTGTTATTTCAATTTCTAAGTGCATTTCCAATTTATTAATCACTTGTGGGGCAGGTTCGATCAGTGTTTGTGGGGCAAGTTCAATCAACTTGTATGTTGTAGATGCTTTATTTGTTTGCTTGTTTATTAGTAATTTTTCGCACTGATATGTCATGTTATCGATTTTACATTTGATAAAAATAAAATATAAGCACAATTTATTATTGTTTGATGTTTAAAATTGATTGTTATTACTGATTTTCATTTCATTTTGTAGTTATATGTTCAGCAATCTTATGTAATTTTTAACCTGAAATATTTTTGAAAACTTCTATAACAAATTAAGCACTTTTCGAAAATTATTTCATTTCATGTTCAGACTTTCAGTATGGAACGGACTTATAAGAGAAAAATTAATCGTGCTTCAACGAGCGTTGATAGCATGAAAGCAGCATTGCATCTTCATTTTGAACAGGAATATAACATTCGTCAATCATGTAAAATTCAAAGAATTACTTACGCTACCTTTCACGCTTACGCTAAGAAAATCAAAAAAAGGCAAGAGATTAAATCATTAAATCATTAAATTGTATTCTTATGACAATTTAATGAAAAGATTTAACATGTGTGATTCAGTTCAGTTATAAAATAAAAATTTATTGAAATACTTTATCCTGGTGCAACTTTTATTACATCAATACTACAAGTAAAATTTTCCACTAAATCTATTGCTAAATTTCGTTTGTACATTGATCGAACTTGCCCCACTGACTACTTTGATCAAACGAGATGTTAGAGTAAACGTTATTAAACATTAATTATTAAAAAGTATGATGAAAATATATATCTATTATGTATAATGTTCATTTGACCACAAACACATAAAAACAATTGTTCAATTTCATAGAAAAAGCATTGTTTAAAAAAAAGTGATCGAACCTGCCCCACTCTCCCCTAACTTGATGTATTGTGAACGTGAATTTTAAATTGAAATAAAATTGTATACAATTAATTAATATATATGTATATTATATATATATATATTTATTATTATATATTTATATATATAATATAATTAAATAATAATATAATTTCATAATAAAGATTTAATTAAGTTATTTTTAATTAAAAAAATTAACGACTGCGTTGCATGGTGATGCTTATGAGTTGTTTTGTTAGAAGTGCTAGGGGTGGTTTTCGGAAACAGTTGACATGTCAAACACAGAGCATAATTAAATTTTAAATAAAAAAGAGTTGAATTTAACGAAAAATACAAATTTTTAAATAAATAGTTACTATTTAACAAGACTAAAGAAAAAAAGACAAACGAATCTTGAACTGAAATAATGAATCTTTAACAAAATATAAATTTTTAACACAGGAGTCTAAACTTCCACCAAGTAGTTTAATTTTCAACAAAAAAGATGAATTCACAACGAAAAATATAATAGTTTACATTTCATATGAAAAGGATAAACAATTTTTAATAAAAAACAGTCGAATTCAACCAAAACAGATACATTTTCAACTAAACTTTTGCATTTTGTACCAAAAAAGATGACACTTATATTAATAGGGATTCATTTTCAAAGCAAAAAGAAATATATTTCTCTGACAAATTTCACCAAAAATGTTAGATGTTCAAGCCAACAAGGCGAATTTAAAAAAAAAAAGCGTTGAATCTTCAACCAAAAAGAATGTCTTTCTAACAAAATTGTTGAATTTTCCAGAAAGTATTTAAATTTTCGAGCGAACAATAAAATTAAAACAAAAATGAAACCAAAAATAATTGAACTTTTAGCCAAAAATAGTTGAATTTTCAACCAAAGAGATGAATTTTTATCTAAAATGATTAATCTTTACCTGCAAAAGTTATATTTCAGTTAGTGAAATAAATTATTATCAAAAAGTACGAATATTCAACTCTAAAAAAAATCTCTATGGTTTTAGAAATGATTTTCTTTCACCTTCAAAAAGTGTTTCTTTAGATTTAGGTAGTTCTAGTATTCGTCGAAACGTAATGATTGTTCATTTTAAAAAAATAAGAAGTTTTCTCGAAAGCTCAGTTTTAAAATTTCAATGTGCATGTAGTCTTGGGTTTCTCATTGGATGTAGCCTATAGGAATTGATACTTGACTGTTTCTATTCATGAAAATTTATGACAGATAATTGACCCTGAGAATCAGGTCATTTTGATTTCCACTTTTCTGATCCATTGAAAAATCGAAAATTTGTATAAAAGCGTTGCATATCATTTTGATACAATTTCGGGATAAAATTAATAATCTGGCATTTTCTGAGTGAGTGTAAACTGTATGTAAATACAAATAAATTAATTCTAGAAATAAAACTAAATAAAAGAGAACATAACTTCAAGTCTTTTATGACTTTGATACCCGATGGATGGCAAGGGGAGGGTGCCGAAGTTTTCAACTGCGCATGTACCGAAAAAGCGCAGACCTATTCGAAATCAATAAATACTATGAATAATCATACAGATAAATATAAACAAAAGTCTTTACTATATAAAGAATAGATTGAATTGGATAATAGAAAAACCTGACTTCATAAAATAATTTAATATTAACGTAATATTTCAAGTGTATGTTATATAATTTTAAATAGGCTCGCGTTTTCGGTACTTGCGCAGTTGAAAACGTCGGATTTTCAACATAACCTTAAAACTGTCACATCTCATGGGCATTATACTTTTTTACAAGAATGACTAATCTATATCATTTCACTTTCTTTATAAAATTTTTCTCATTTCAATATTAGTTAATCTGTATTATAATGTAAAGGGTGCATCATCAACTTGAGAGATTTTCGAAATGAGTGGAAGCAGAAAATGGGTTCTGTATAACAGTCTCTATCAGAACTCATACTTTGATTTTTTGTGTGTTAAAAACGATGTGGATAATTACACTGGCAACTATTACAATTACATTCACAACACGGTATAAAAGTATAAGATTTTGTGCATAAAAATGTAATCCTTTTTTTTCTTCTTGCAGAGTTAAGCTCACAGTCCAAGTATCGAACTGATGGCAAACCTAATCCT
This sequence comes from Andricus coriarius, assembly GCA_932066315.1. NCBI lineage: Eukaryota > Metazoa > Arthropoda > Insecta > Hymenoptera > Cynipidae > Andricus > Andricus coriarius. Next base: position 5,243 of record CAKNWT010326638.1, on the reverse strand, counting down.
GGTGTTTCTCGTTGTGGATCTTTTGCTTCTTCTCCTTCTGGCAGGAATTCTCCAGACACGACTCTTTCTCTTGCCTAATTCTTCTGTCAGATCTCCTCCACCTGCCGAGCCACCTCGTCGTGTTAGGTCCAGGTCTCCACATGCGATACCAACTTTTTCTCACTTACTTGGATTTAAAAGTGAAGAACTTAAATTTATTCGACTTAGTCCTCGCCAAAATCCGAGCCGGGAACTCGAACTTCGAAGATACATTTTTCCTACCGATAAACCAATTAAATTGCAAACCAAACATCATGGCTTTATACCCATGCCAACCGAAGAACAAATTGTATTATCAACATCCAGTGGTGACGTATGTGCAATATTGCAAAGAGCATCAAACAGACAAACGGTTTTTCGTGGAATATATAAGTCTGATTGTGATTTTTACTCAGGGTCAGCACGAGCGAAAATAAACATGAACAGTGGCTTAGTTAAAGAATTGAACGCAGAAGAACTCGCGGATTGTCCAATAGGCAACAAAAACACAATCGCAAAGAATTTTAAATTACTACGTGTGTAAATCACAATTCTTGACACCGTTCATAAAAGAAAGCAGAATTGGGAATCTAGAAAATAAAAGAGATTTTTCGTGCCAAAAATCAGGTCATTCGATAAATAAAGTTTTCTATCATTTTAGGAATTCAATAAATACCATTAGTAATTTCCTGTGATAGAAAAACCATATATTATGAAATAAGTTTAAAACTTACAAAAAATAACTACTTTATCAGTAGTAGTTTTGTAATTTAATTTCTTTTTTACTGTCGCTTCTTAACAATTTCAAATAAATGTTTGGATTTTTATAAATGAAAGCTTTTTTCGAGAAAATATTCCCTAAAAATCGACTGTTTCCAATTTAGATTTACTTTTTTTTTTAAATTGTTTTAGCTATTTCAGCAGTGGCAGAGTTTATTTTAAAAATTGGAAACAGTAGAGTTTCAGAGAATGCTAGTAATTTTTTTTTCAGAAATCTGATTTTTAGCATGACAATTAACTACCTTAATCGTACACTTTCAAAGTAAAGAATTTTAAAAAGGCAGTTCGGAAGACTTTTGATAAAAAACTTTTAAGATGATTAACTGTAACCATAATTTGATTCATAATTTTTAAAACTGAGCTGTAGTTCGAGTATAAAAAATTTGACAATAATTGATTTTACAAGACGATTTTTATTTTACGTCGCCATTGAGGTTAACACTGTCCTTTAGAATATGCTCTGGATTACGCAGCAAGTACACAATATTTATTCATATTCTTGGTCCAGATTTAAAGAGTCAAGAAATGTGACTAAATCGAAACCACCTTTCTAATGAAAAATATTTTCTAAAAATCTTGGTAACACTAAATTACCATTGAACTGAAGGGATATAAAACAGTGGCAGATTAGATACCCAAGTGTGCGGCACGAAGAACACCCTTGGAGACATAAAGAATGATTATCATAGAAAAAATAAGGTTATTGCGATCTTGGGAACATATTCTGGCCTTTCAGTTCAATAGTAATTTCGTGCTGCCAAAATTTGTATAAAATAGTTTTAATACGAATGAATGTTTAAAAGAAATGGTTGAGATTATCCTAAATTGAAGCATTTTAACTCTTCGTGGTGAGCTCCAAAGATTTGTAGTGGCTTAGTTTGAAAGAAAAATTCATTTGTTCATGCGGAGCAAATGATAAAATAAAACGCTAAGATGTCCTACATGTTCGGTGTTTAAATAAAATATTTATACTGATTTCGTCGTTAAATTAGGTAAAATTATGTAAAATTAACAATTCATCAGGATTGACAACCAAATGACGTAGTTGTCATTGATACTTCAGTTTTGGTACAATTGTATTGGTTGTTTGAAAATTCATTGTAGGACTTTCAAAGTAGAACCGCTTGAATGTTTAGACAATTTCGCGCCATAATTATAATTCTTGAAATCTTACGTGTTTAATTCGTCGCCAAATCTAGAAAATTATTTTTTAAAGTTTGTAAAATTCATCAAATCAAGTACAAGTTTTACTTTTTAATTCTGTGCAAGAACATGGATATTTATTGCGGAATTGCTGAGGTAAAATTTGATTATTTAGACCAATTCTTTTCTGGATATTTTACAAATTAAAAAAAAAGTATATATATACAGGGCATTATTTCTGAAGTTCTCGAATCCGACTCAAGATTCGGCAAAATGTATTCCTATTGGACGACAATTTATGGAGAAAAATGTTTTGCCATTTAGATAAATATTTTCGGAGTGGAAGGGGGATTAGTTTTTAAATATTTTGTAGGTACCATCGACTTCACTGATTTGTAACTATTTTAATATCAATAAATAAAAGTTGTCTTCCACAGGTCTAAATTCCAAACACATACTTTCAGCGCCTTAAATCACGGATACTAGAATTTTCATTAAAATTCCTATCAATGGCAACAATTCTTCAAATGATTTAATATGGAATTGTTCATAAGAGAAAAAAAACGTTTTTGTAAATTTTATTCAGAATCACCAATATTAGCTGAATCGAGTTGAAACTCAACATTTCTCCTCACAATTAGCTACGGAATACGGATAACTACTCTCTCACAACAAAATGGTATATTTGGCATATCCCTAGAATATCTCGGCAGGATATTGGATGTCCTCAAAAATGTACCAAAAATCTCCCGGGACATCCGTGGCATATTCCAAGGATATCTACATTTCCGCCCCGTACGATATCCACTTAATACCCTGTGCGGGATATACACAATTTTGGCAATGAAATCCAATATTTCTGAAGTGCATACTAATTAAAACATGTAGAATGCCTAAAAACATAAAGATTCACAAACATCGGTTTGACAAAAAACTGCTTTATATAAATCTCGAATATTCGGTTTCTTTCAAATTATATCTTAGTATAATTATGAAAGAATTATTACCGTGTATTATTTTCATAACCAATATCAGCCTTCTTACAATAAAAAAACAAGCCACATTCTGAGAATTTAAAAGTTGGCTGTTATTGTATCTTTTTGGATACTCTTTACTTGGTTACGTAATACTTAATGCAAGTTAACAAAGATAGTCGCTTAAACAACTAATTATTATTTATCACTATTTTCTTTTCGATAAGTGCTTAAAAGTGGCGGTTTTTCTCTGAAATGTTTAAATTTGCTTTGCCTTTTTACTTACGAACAAATAATAAATAAGCAAAAGAGAGAATCATTTTTTAAGCCATCTCTTTCTTCTTTGTAAATATATGTTTCTGAAATAAGCCAGATATTGATAATATTCTTCAAGATTTCTATATGGAACATATTCAATGTAAATTTTCCCTGAAGCAGTTATTGAGAGCATTTAAAAAAATTAATATTAATATTTTTTTTGTTCCCAAATAGAAATACAAAGAAACGCTGAAAATTTCAACAAAAAAATTCGCGAAATTTCTAGCATTATTCTAAGGGAAGATAGTGATAAAAAATAATAAATTATCCAAATAAGCATGTTTGTTAACTTGCATTAATTATTACCTCACTAAGTGAAAAGTGGACAAAAAGTTTTAGGGTTCAGAACAAACCCCAAAACCTTCTAGCACTTATCTAAGAGAAGATGGTTATAAAAAATAATAATTTGTATAAATAATTATTGAAAAAACCGTGACTCTCTAACTCCATCCTAAGAGAAAATTGCTAAAAACAATAATACATTTTTTTTGAATGTATGTCAATATCTAATTATCAGTATAAAGTATTATTGTATGTATTAGAAACAATTTACATTAAAAAACCGCAAAAAAAATCATAATTAGAGCCAAAAACTCGTAAAACCCAGTTTTTCAATTCAGGGTTTTTTTTGGGACCCTATATAACAGACTTATGGGGGTGATACTTGAAAAGAAATATTTTATTCGTATTCTATGGCTGATTGTGAAGATAAATGTTGAGTTTCAATTCTACTAAGCTAATATTGACGATTCTGAATAAAATTTACAAAAACATCTTTTTTTCTTATGGGAAATACGAATGCAGGGGTGTAGAGGAGAGAAAATATGACAGGGGAAGGTTTAAAAGACTTAATTAACATTTTTTTAGGAAAATAAGTTCAAAAAATAATCTTCTTAAATTTTGTTTCAAACTTTTTTTTAATCTTTGTTGGAAAATTTTTTTCTTTGAACTTACAAACAAATTTCAACGATTTTATTAAGACTCAATTAGGGTCCTAATAGGCTACGAAACTTTTTTTTGTAGGCGCTCGGCGCCTACTTTGACTAATTTTCATTTTTTAAAAACGTAATTGAATTATACCAGCTGAATTTGCAGCATATTATCAGGAATAGTGTATGTTCAAAAGTCGAATGATTTATAGCCCTTTAGATTCAGATAATCAAAATGATAGTATTAATAATAACAATATTTCTACATAGTGGGCTGTA
>CAKNWT010326633.1:631-17709 GCA_932066315.1 Andricus coriarius | reverse complement strand
TTTGGCGACAGCGGCCACATTTCCCCCAGTATTATTCACATTTTTTAAATTAAAAAAGTACCGTAATCGATCCTCTGTAGTCCATTTCAGTAAAATTTTATCAACATGGCTAAAAAAATCTTGAAAATTCCATTAACATTCCTGTATATAACTCCTTAATATTAAAATCAAATATTTTTTGGTACAAGGGATGAAAATGAAACAAGTTAAGTTATAAAATAAAACATGGAAATGTTTTTATTAGTTACCAATCAATTTTGGTTATATTTGAAACGTCACCTTCCAACATAACACAATTTCAAACATTCATGGAATGCGATCGTATTTTTTAAGCGACTTCGTATCAGTAAAGCATTGTTTTTTAATTATTAAAAAACAATTACATAAATAAATACTAAATTAGTTACTAATTCCGCGTGTTTCTGCGATGGCTTGTGAAAGCAAAGGCCTCAGACTTTCACGAGTCAAAGAATGTTTTTCGCCGTGCGTTATTAACAAAATGGAATTTGCCGTTTTTAACGTTCCGAGCGCTTCCTTAATTTTCTCTAAATGCAACTGTATCTTCCCCAACATCAGGTATAACAGACCCGTTAAAGGATGCACAAAGTCGTAATAATGTCTAAAAAAAATAACGAGAACTTAATTTTGTTAGAAAATATTTTGCTTTTTAACTGATTTACTTTAATTTATCGAGTAGATAAGTACTTACAAATAACCTGGAATCAATTGCAAAGCATAAAACTCGGCTTCTTCCCAGTACTCTAAAGACACAGCGGCGTCAAATGCTGATTCTGTTGTGCGAACATGTTGCAAATTAAGAGGATGGAAAAGACCTTTTTGTCTTTTTAGACACATTTTACTTATATCAATATCTGCGTTAGTTAAGGATAATTTTCAAAATCTTATAAAACCATATCATTCAATTTAATATTGGGTCATAAATTAAGTTTTCTAATAAATTATTAACTCGTTATTGAACTTATCTAACAAAAAGCATTCTATGAGATTAATCGCAGCGCGGACGTTTTAATCGTGGAAAAAAATTCCCGGTCATTTCCCGGCCCGTAAACATTTTTCACAGTCACTGAAATTTAAACATTCGAACTCGTACAGCTAAAAATGTTTTCATTTTAAGCAACCAAACATGAGCTGCAAATTAAAGCACTCAAAGTGGAACTCTTATGAATTTTAAACTTTTAAAATTGAACAGTTTCAAATTTATCGGTAAAAATATTAATCCACGCTATATTTATCAATGCTGTAAGTTGAAGGATGGATCAATAAATGTTTGAATGTTCAAAATAATATACTTTTAAGTAATGTTACGTTAGAAACATTAACACTAGATTGATTCACTTGGACGATTACATTTTTTTCAACTGAACACTTTTTAAGCTAGAAGGTCAATTATTTTGAGTTTTAGACGTTTAAAATTAATAATTGTAAAATTCTTATTTATAGATAAAAATTCAAAATTTTGGCTTACAAACTAAAAGTTCTCAAACTGGAATAATTAAAATTGTAGGTCGGTACGGGTAACTATGATACGAAATTACAAAGTTAGACTTTAATTAGTGATATTTCAAATATTTTAGAAGATTCATGTTTGAAATATTGCCAAAATTATATTTGAACTTTCTACTTCTATAATCAGCAAGAACTTGTCTGAAGAAATATTTTTTATTTTACGTCATTACGAGTAAGTGTGATACGTGTAAAAAATACTAAAATCAAAATTGTACAAGATTCTATTTTTGTAACTATAAATGAAACATCCAATTATTCTTATAATATAATTTTGCTTTCAATTTGTTGTCATTTATAAGAATATTAAAGAAAACAAAATAAAAAAATTTTAATTCGAAATGAAGGTTCAGTGAAAATGAAAAAATTACCTATGTTAAACTGTCGGATTTATAAATTGATTGAAAAATATTTTTCTGTGGAAATGTATACATTCAAATGTTATTTTCCAATTATTATTATTTACTAACGTATTTATCCCAAAAATTAGGTTCATCAACTTCTCCAAACAGATATTACGCTTACCCTTTAGTCCGATTTTTAATTACCATAACGTAATTTATCATAAAAAATAATAAAAATGTAAAAATGTTTTAAAAGCAACGGATATTGAAGGAAAGTATAATATGTCCCTTCATTCCTAAACAAAATTAACAAAAGGTACTTTATGTAGTAAAAAATCAAATCAAAAGTTTAGATGGCACAATTACGAATTGGACTTTTCTAGAAGCATCTCAGTTTCTTAAAAAATAATTGATTAAAGCAAGAACTAATGCCAGCCACTTTTTTCCTACAAATAATAAGTTATAAAAGAAGTTTTAAAATGTAGATACCACGTAACTGTTTATTTATACTACGTCACGAATTGGGCCCATAACAAAATGGTGAAACACATAGACTTTTTGCGATTTTATTAGCCGGATCGAATGGCGACATTATTTTTTCAGTAACTCACATTTTTAAACAAATTATTTAAACGAAAATATTTTTGTTAGAAAGTTTTGGAATATTGAAAAAAATCTAATGAAAAAATCCACTTTTATTTTATGTTAACGATTTTATCAAATTAATTTTTCATTCTCAAGCCTTTTATTTGTCTACTGACATGTTTCTGACGTTTAACTGATATATTTTATATTAATTAGAGCGTAAAAAATCAATTATAAAAATTAAATTTTTTAATGGCACTTCCATGGTTATGACCCCACCTCCAGAATTTATTGAAAGTGCTTTCTCATTTTTTTCTTTTTCCTATTTTTTGAATTTCGAGAACGTTTTTTTGCTCTCATGAAAATTTGTTTTTCTTGGCACTCACGTGGTTCTACCGTCACACGTGATATGAAATTTGTGATATTACAAGTGATTAGATAGATTTTTGTTCTAAAAATTTGTAAAATTCCCGGTCAAAAATAAATTCACTGTCATTTCCCGATTTTTCCCGGTCACAAAAAATTCCCGGTCTTTTCCCGCTTTTCCGGTCCAGCGGCTGTCTTGAATTAATAATTGTAGTAAAAGGATACAAGCCATAGTCTTCATGTTTTGCAAATGATGCGCTGTAAAATCTCTCGTATCCTCAAAATTTTTCCAAAATTCTTCTGAGATTTCTTCACCGCAGTGTATGCATTTTTTCTCATTAATACTACAAGCTTTTGCACAAGCTGCTTCAGGACACACAGCTGCTTCCACAAATGGTTCAGGCTCGTTACATTTAACGCAATCGCATAGAAAATAATAGGTATTTAGTAGTTCTGCTTGTCTCGTATCCTTCGAATTCATCAAATCGATGTACGATATTTTTATCTATAGGAAAATATATACTAGTAACATATTAGTGGTCAACCTCTCAAAAACAGAATACTTTGTAATTGCATTTTACTTCACCTTGGTCCAATCGAAACGAGGAACATCTTCAAGAGCTCTGATAATAACCGTGGTACCTTCAAAAACTGCAAGAGCGTTAGGTCGGCAACTGTGGTCAATTATAGAAGGTGCTAAGTAAATTCCCACTCCTATACTATTCATGTCATGATCCAGAATATTGAAAGAATTAACACATATTCTTCCATAAATTCCCAATAGCTCTGCCGGATTAGGAAGCTCAGATTTTCCCATAAACTCGAATAAAACACCACAAAGGGAAGTAAAGTGCTCCATTCGCGTCTCGTCCTCCTTTAAATCTGAATAATCTACAGGAATGGTAAACATTTTTTTATGATCAATCTCGAAAATACATGAGCATCAACAAACCTATTTGAAAGAAATACATTGGCTTTGAATCATATAATAAATAGAATAAGTCTTTAGGACCTTCAGGTTGCAAAACGTGTCCAGATTTTTAGAATAAGTTAGTAACAAAGCGAGGTTGAATTTCCTAAAATTTTATATCTGAAAAAATAACTGTATAGGAGTTATGAAGGTTTTATGGAAAATTGACAAATATTTTTTTCTCGAGAACGGCTTGAGCGATTTGGATGCCTGAAAAATATGTCATGCAAATAGACGGGAAAATGCTAAAAAAAATTAGATTTTTGTTTTCTAAAAACTTACACAACAAAAATTCACATTTTTTTAGAATTTGTTTCTATGGGGTATACTTGAGATACTACCACCATGATTTACTAAAAAAATCTTCGACTAACTTAGCAGAACGTATTTAATTGCCAAAATGATTGGAAGGACAATTCATAGTTTAAAAAATACATTATTTTAAGCTTACCTAAAATTTTCAGACTTATTAAAAAAGGGTATATAACATATTTAATTGCCAAAATGACTGGAAGGACAATTCATAGTTTAAAAAATAATTGATTTTAAGCTTACCTAACATTTTCAGACTTATTAAAAAAGGTCTTAAATCAGTGACAGATCTACATATGGAGCAATAATTTCCGGTCGATGAGAATATTTTAGAAAACATTTTTATAATGGTATAAGCAAATTAATGAAAAAGTCATCTTTTTGGTGCTTCGCAACGTTCAGCTCATAAAAATCCATATTTTCGTTATAAAATGTGAAGAAATGAATCCTTAGTTACGACTAATTGAACAAATATGGGATTTGGTAAATATTTAACCCATTTTTATCAACAAATTTATAGTTTGAATACTTCTCAATAAATGGCCTCAATTTCTTTTTCATGGAATTAAAGACTTTTTGTTATGAAACTTTAAAAATTGACAACAATTCTTAATAAAGTTCAGAATTTTCATAAAGAAATGCAGTTTGACGATTTTTCGAGGAATAGGCATAAGTTTTTTTACGGAATCAATTAAAAATGTCTTTCCGAAGAATTTGTGTTATGAAACATTACAAACTAAACACAATTGTCAATTATTTAAATAATTTTTATAAACAAATGTTGAAACTATTAAAAATTCTTTTCCAAATGCAAAGTATCATAGTAAAGGGTCCTTGGAAAAACAAGTTGATTCCGCAAACAAAAATAGAGCCTGAGATCTGAATAATGCGAATCCCCAAAAAAGAACTTTTGTTTATTAATTTGTTTATACTATTATCATTTTTTCAACTGCCCTCTCTCAATGAAAATTATTTTCAGATAGTTCTTGCACTGATTTAAGACCTTTTTTAATGAAGGTAGTATTTGCACGTACCCAAAAAATGCGACTACTTATACCAAAATTTCAGTACAAATAGCCCCTTTTCCAGGTTACACTATTGGTACCAAAAGATCTGGCTATTCATACCGCAATTTTAGTACACGTAGCCACGCCTTTTAATAAATCTGAAAATTGTATTATAAAAATTTACTTCTCATCAGATACTTTTTTTGGCCTACTACCCTTTTGATCCTTTTGGTAATTGAAGATATTATACTAGGTTAGACGAAGCTTTTTTGGTAAACCAAGGTGGTAGAATCTCAAGTAAATCTAATAGCGAAAAATTCTAAAAAAAATGTGCAACTTGTTTGCCTTGTTTTCCTGCCGAGTCCCATCTCGAGAAAAAAATATTTTTCAATTTTTCATAAAAGCCCCATAACCAGTTGTCCGACTGCTTTGGAGACATGAGCGTATTATCAATAGATTTAGTATAGGTCCTAGTATCATCTCATACTAACCCAACAACAATAATTTTCACCCTGACTTGAAAAAACGCGAATATATCTCCTATAGTAGAACCTGCCATAAGGGCGCCCTTTTTAAGTGCACGCCTTACATATTTTTTTTTAATTAATTATTCAAGCAATTTTATTTACAAAAGGCACAAAATTATAAAATACGGGACATGTGCCGGTAAAATATTTTAGTTCCGGCTTTTTCCCGGCTCTTCTGGGTGGTTGGTCACTATAGGGTGGTCCAAAAATTCGACTTTCGATTTTTGGCGATCGACCCCCACCAATATCTTCGGTTTGGTTTGAGAAAAAAGACATTCTTTATTTTTGTTTTCAAATCGGTTTTAAATGAGAAAAACTCGTTTTTCGAAAAAATAAGTACTTATTATTAACTTTTTATAAAGTAAAGTTTAGTCTCCTCTTAAGGAATATTCAAGGAATAATTCAAACTCAATAAACTTTAGTTTTGACACATCCAACCTCCTTATATGATTCCCGGAAAATGCCCCAAAAAATGTAAAAAAGCAGTTTTATGTAAAATCTAAAAATTAATCATTTTTATTCGACACAAATCATTGTATTTCAAATTATTTTTAAACTAATTTTCATTTTTTAAACAATTATTATTTGTTTGAACAATTTTTTTCGGGTGTAAATCGTGAAAAGTTGTTACTTGTTGGGATAAATGATACAGTTGATGAATGTTAAAAGTTAAATTTTTTTGTTTAAGATATTTGGGAATTGTTTAACAAAATTTCACTTGTGTAAAACATTTTTTTCATCCTATAAATCGTGAAAAGTTATTATTTTCGCATAGGAAAGATGGAGAGCATTCTATTTTTTTCGAATCTCTTACACTATGTCGCTTATTCATAAGTATTTTCTTTTATCAATGAAATCGATCTGAAAAAATAACTATTAATAACTACTATTAACTATTAATGTAAGAGATAAAAATAGACTTGCATTTTCTACACCTTTCCTATGAAAAGGCGCAAGTGAATGATGATTAATTGTTTAAATAATGGAAAACTGCCTTCGACAATAAATATCACTCTTAAAATTTGTTAGCTTTTTAAAAATTACAGGGAAAAAACATTTTTTAAACAAATGAAAATTGTTTAAGTAATTGTAAACTGCCTTTCACACAAAATATCACTCTTCGCATTCATTAAATGCGTTATCAATTCCATAAATTAGTAACTTTGCAAGACTTACAGGGGAAATCACGTGTTTATGCAAATAAAAATTGTTTTTGAATAAATGCCAGATATCGCTAAAAAATACATTACTCTCAACATTCGTCAATTGTGTAATTAGTTTCAGAAAATACTAACTTTTTACGATTTACAGGGAAAAAATTGTTTGAACAAATGAAAATTGTTTTAATAATTACCAAATATGTTACAGAAGAAGTATTATTCTTGAAATTCATCAAATCTATTATGTATCTCGAAAAATAATAACTTTTCACGATTTACAGGCGAAAAAAAGTTTCTTAGACAAGTAATAATTATTTAAAACCTCAAAATTAGTTAGAAAATACTTGCAAACTTTTCATTTATCGAATAATAAATAATTCAGGTTGAAAAAGTTCCAAAAAATAACGTGATTATCATGAATTTTACGACTAAACTTTAATTTACAAAGAGTTAATAACACGTGCTTATTTTGTCTATTTTTTCGAACAACGAGCTTTTCCCATTTAAAATCCCATGTTAATTTCAAACGCCCAAGGGCGGGTTAATGTTGCCCGATTTGAATATAAAAAAATACGGATTTTCTTTTTCTGGAAAACGAACAAATTGGGGGGATCGATCTCCATCGAATTTTTACAGGTATAAATTTGGACAACCCAAGTGGCCACCCTGAAGACCAAATAAATTGGATTAGGAATAAGTTAAAGCAAACTTACGAGACATTAAATCTTTGAATTTTCTGTAACTATTTTCAGTGTAATACCCCTTTTCTTCTCCTCCGCCTTGGTTTAGTTTTACAATTATTCTTGCCATCAAACGAGCAGCATCTGGTATAACTCGAGGGGCAATTCTGTTCAAATTTATACATTCCATCTTGTGAATATTCCAGGCATCTCTTTGACAATCTCGGTTGCAGTAGTAGACGTATCGGCAACCGGAGCATTTTAAAAGTTTTCCGCTATGAATAAAAAGCATTCCCAAAAGTGGGAAATTTTAGAATCAAGAAAATAATAAAATTAACATTTTTCAACGAATTTATTCAATATTAATCGACTTTGGGGGGAAAATGTCTCTTAAAACAAATCCAGAAATGTGAAATTATAGATCTTATATCTTAATATTTATTTACAACATAGATACAAATAACAAAGTTATAATTAAATGCCAGTGTTAGTAAACAAGTATTCATACCTAACCTGAAATTACTTTTAGGGATTCACAATAAACAAATGTCAATCAACAATTAAACACATAGACGACGAAACAAAAATTGATGGAAAAGTACCTTTTGAGACAATTGTCACATCTCTTACTTATTTGCTTCGAGCTCAAAATGTAAGAAAACGGTTTGACAGTCAAAATAGCAGAACCCTTTTTAATTATTTCTCCATCTTGATTCATTTTACACGATATCACAACACAATTTTTTATCGGCTTCAGTCTTTATTTTCTATGAACCTAACAATCTAATATACGGAAAACAGTACAACCAGGGATGATTACCAAACGCATAAATGGCATGAAATAAACGTCACCGGAGTCACCGGTCTTGTCTTCTGAGACCATAACCTCAATTCAGATTCACAATTTTGCATCATCTCAATTTCAAGGACATGATCTCGACATGATTAAAACCGGCGCGAATTATAACGTATTCTATTTTTAATATGTATTATTATCAATTGTATCTGACAGTTTTACAGAAAAGTAATAAATTTATTTATATCTGAAAATGAATTGTTTTTAGAAAAATCATTATTTTCATTCATAATTTCTAATTTAAATAGCTGAAATATCAAAAAGGAGAAAACATTTTAAATAATTAAATATAAAAAAAATGAGCGTGTTAACTTTGTAGAAAGTTGGAAATACTCACTTCTTGAAACAATAATCGCATCGCTGACCATGCAACACAGTTCTCAAAATGCAGGAAAAGGGTTCTGCTTTTAAAAGAATTGTTCCTTTACGCACAGTGTGCCTATATCCGTTTTTTATTATCATGGCACTCTGAATTATATTTGATGCCTTTTCTCAAAACTTTAGACAGGTAAATTTTGTCGAGCCTCGTATAATAACTTGTCCGTGACAGAAGTCTGCTATTATTGGACTGCAAATTAATTTCGTACGTTAGCATCAGTTATTATTAGCGTTTTAGAAGTGGGGAGCTTGAACCCAGATGGCTCTTTCTAAAAAAAAATTGTGCAAACCTTTTCTCTTTCGCGAAATTTCTTTTTCATCTATCTACATTCTTGAAAAGCATTTGCATTTTTCAGTTAAAGATATCCAATAAATGAGTAGTCCTGATGTAAATTTGGAATCGAACATTTATTTACAGTCACGTCAGCAATATTGATTGATCCAATTAATTGATGTATTATATATTATCTAAACGTAACGAGTGACAAAACTTGAGTTACTGCACATGGAAGAATATAATTGCTCCAAATCCATAGTAGAAAACGACGTTTAAAAATCATGGAACTTACATCCTACAAAAAAATAACAGGCTACAACGTACAAGGAATTAAAAACACCGAAAAATATATATTTTGCAATAAATGTACTGCCATATGTATGTACAATGCGATTACTCGTAGTATAAATTAGTCTTCGTATGTCGCTTTGTAACTTTGTATACAATGTCTTAAAACGCTGTTCTCTAAGGCATTTTTGTCGCTTCTCACAAAGTCTTGTTTCTTGATATATGTAATACAACTTCACGTAGCCCTTAACGATACTACGTATCAGCGTCTCGCCGCCTCTCTCGTCATTCAAATAACCTAAACTTATTTACTCATGCGCGACATTTTGGTCAGACCTTTTTTGTTAAGTTCTGTCACAGCAAATATTTGTTATGCTGCGTTGAATGTATGAATCAAACAATGGAGACTTCATTGATTTAAGTTGAAGATGATTCGATGAAAGATGGAAAGACAGCTCTCACTGTCTAGTATTTCTTCTTATGCTCGTCCATGGACACACCTCCTGGCCCTAATGAAACGATCATCAGCAAACCTCCAACCACTGACAGAGTCTGCAACAAAATGATGAATAAATTAATCATTTTAACCATTTTTTATTAATGCAGGGGGTCCAGCGATTCCTAGGAACAAAATTGAAGGTCGATACATTGCATTTTTTTATGAGCCAACAATTTTTTTTTGACATTAGAGCCATAAATAAGACCAATTCTTAGTGTCATATCGAATAAACTTTTAAATTGAAGTATTTAAAAACTATACTTTAAACCTCAAAATAAAATATTTGAATATAATTTTAATTTAGCTACTACTTTTTTTCTTCTTGTTAAAATTTAAATATCCGTTTTATGGTTATGGCAAAATCTAATCCTGAATCTGAATTAACATCAACATTTTAAGTAATGATTTTTATGATTTGTAATTTGAATATTAAGAAAAATGTACTTTTAACATTCTTTGCTAGATCTTAAATATGAAAATATTATTTACTCATAAATTTCTAAAAGTGGAATTTGCTTACTCTAGTCTCATGCGATGAAGTATTATATAAAAAGTGTATTAGGGTGATTTCCACAAAGTTGATCACATTAAGTCTCAGACGTTTTCCATTTTGCCTTTAAATAATCAATTTTTTCTAAAAATAATTCAGTGAATGACTTATATCGTACTTATATCAAAGCAAAATTTAGTAGAGTTCCAAAATTTCAGACAACTTCGTTTAGAAATTATAAATAGAAAATTACGCAAAATGTCATGTCACACACCTGTCCCAAACTTCAAATTTAAAATGAAAAATTGCGAAATAATATTATTACCATTTTTTAAATATTTGAGATTCATAGATATCACTTATATTGAGTTAAAAAATATAAAAATGAAGAGAAAAGTTTAATATTTTAAAGTTAAGGATTTTAAAAATCACTTTAATGTCTGTCCCACAAGCTTTTTGTTTGATCACGCTGCATTGCTTTTTAGGATAAAATATGAACATAATTATTCAAACTATTCATAATGCGGGCTAAACTTATTAATTTTATACTTACGAAGATTGTATTATAGTTAAAAATCCATTTATCAACGTTGATTTCAAATAACAGTAAATCAGGGTGCCCATTAGTTCCCTTTTCCTCTTTTCCCTGTATTTTCCCTGTGTTTTCCCTTGTTTTACTGGTTTTCCCTGTCTCGTTTAAAGCCCATTTTTCTCAATGTTAATGGTAAATCGGGATATTTTCAGTGATGAAAACAAAATTTCGGTTATTATTTTAGGAAGGAAAGGCATCTGGATGAATAATAGTACAGAACAGAGATTTTAAAAGTTTTAATCATACAATCTTTGGTTTCTCAATCACTCAAATCGAAGCTATTTTAGTTGTGTAAAAATTTTAAGAATCTCATACACACACCACCAACAGGTGCCTCGCAGGAGGCAACAATGCGAGAGTATACAAGCACTTTATTCTGCTTACTTCCCAGTGGGCACAAAAACATTAACGTCTAAGGAACGTCTTTAGAACGTTAATGTTTTTGTGCCCACTTGGTTAAGTTCTGAAAATTATGCCTGCGGGCTGAAGATGGAGCTAAGAAACAACTCTAAGCGCAATGGTTGTGGATATTCCCTGTCTTTTCCCTGTGAGTTTCTCATAAAAAAATCCGTCTTTTCCCTGTTTTTCCAGAAAGTGGGCACCATGTAAATATTTATCACTATTCTTGCTTAATATTTTTTGAACTGTCTACGTTACGGAATTTTTCGTAATTTTCCCTTTTCCAACTCGTTTAGGGCTAACGTTAAGAAAAAAATTCCGTGTTACTAGTCAGTGCCAATATTTTTTTATAAAAGGTTCGGTAACGCTCCATATTAATTTATCATACTCTAAATTAAAAGGATATTTTGAAGCGTTAAAGTCAAAATCAAACAAATCGTGAAAGTAGTAATTTATCCCATATTTTCAAACATTTTAATCTGTTCTGCATATATATATTTTTAAAAGATTTTTGATTTTTTGTTTGTTTTATCACAGTTGCATGTCATGTCACTCGACCTTTAACATCGTGTAAAATCCATATCCATCGCAAATACATTCCTTGATCTCTTAGTTATATATTTCCATACTCTCTTGGGTTATCCTTAATTAAAAAAAAAATGTAGGCCGGTTGGAAATTTGTTTGTTTTTTAAAATCTCATTTTCTAAGGTGGTCTAATTGTTGGCAATCATCCATTACTATTTCTATGTTAAGCAGAGCAAACATTTTAAACTTATAGAATTATTCACAACATTAAAGTCTGTTCATTGCAGTCTCTAAAATAATTAGTACAGTCGTACAAAAAGTTTCTTGAAATCTCTTTCTAATTCTATAGTCAACCAAAGACAAATTCTATCTTATAATTGACTAGAAAACAAACTTGTCAACAGCAAGATTTCTTCTTCTAAACTAGAGGTTTCTTTTACAATAGAGTAAAAAATGGATTTACCTTTGCAGTTAAATAAAATTAATGTTTTATACGCAAATAATAAAAAATAACAATTCAAGGTTTTCATGAAGGAAGTGCCTACACGTACCGAAAAAATTGGGTTATTTTTACTGAAATTTCAGTACAAATAGCCTCTTTTCCAGCTCAATGTTTACTAAAAAAATCCGGATATTTGTACTGAAAGTTCGGTACACGTAGCCACGGCCTTTCATGAATAATTCAAGGAGAATGAC
The DNA here is from genome assembly GCA_932066315.1 of Andricus coriarius. Classification (NCBI taxonomy): domain Eukaryota; kingdom Metazoa; phylum Arthropoda; class Insecta; order Hymenoptera; family Cynipidae; genus Andricus; species Andricus coriarius. Next base: position 5,233 of record CAKNWT010326633.1, on the reverse strand, counting down.
AGGTTTTCAAGGTCGCTAGACACCCTGTGATGCTATTCTGAATCATAAAATGAAATCTTAGTTGAATATTGTTTTACCTGGAAGAAGTCGTACTTAAGGAAGTCTCTGAGAGGTTTGTAGTCAGGAATTGTCCACCAGGCGTTGTGGTAGAAGTTGAGGGACGATAGAAGAAGGACGAGAAGTAGAGCACTGAGCTTCGTTTTGTATCCAATACAGACTAACAACATCAAGATGCTTCCAACAATGTCAAGTAGGATTTGCAGGAAACTGACCTCGAAGCGAATTAAAGTTATGAACATAAAAGCCAAGAGAATCCTTCCAGCGAGTTGCAGAATATTCTTGGGTCTGTTTTCACCTAGACTCGGAACACCCGCGAAGAGAGATCTGCTGTCACTTCTAGCTTCTGCTAAGACTAAGGCCAGAGCTCCGATGAGAGCAAGATTCCTGAATAGGAAGTGCATATCCCAGAGGATGCTGTAGGCGAATGTTTGAAGGACGACGATGAATAAGAGAACACCACAGGCGATGCTCACTTTAAATCTTCCAATTACCATCACGCATCCTCCCAGTTGACCAAGTAAATTTATGAGGACGAATAATGTGGCTAGGAACATCCCACAACCCCAGGACATATCCATATACTGCTTTTGTTCGTGCCATTGAAACCACATTCGCAATCCATCTTCCAAGAATGTTGCTATCAGACAGAGCCGTGCCATCGTTGGCAATATGTACTTCCCATTGCGAATCACCTGAAATTTTATAAAACATGATTTTTACTTTATTTTTAAGACATTTTTTTATTAAGTTTTTATGATTTTAAAAAGATGTTTAACTTCGGAAACTTTAAAATAGTAAGGTCCTCAAACTCGTTATGTCAATTGAGATGCTTTCCAATTTAAAAAAACTCTACTTTCCAATTTAGATGGTTAATTTGCATGCACATTGATTGACTAAAAGTTTAACATACCTCTAAAATGTTGTAATACAAAATGGTAGGCTTGAAGTTCTGAACGTTCAAATGAACGAAATTTTTTTATAATGGTTCGATTAACTATAGACATTGCTAAAATGTTTATTTATACTGCAATTGGAACAATATTTAATATTGTTCGGAAAAAATAGAATTGGGAAGAAATATTTCGTTCATTTGAACGTTCAGAACTTCAAGTACATCAAAATGCAGACTTTCTGGTGTTCAAAAAATTTTCCAAATCTACACAGGATCTAAATTTATTTTTGTCAAAAAATTGGACCACAAAATCTTTTTCAGTAAACATTCTTTAGAATGACTTTATAAAGCCGTTTAATCTTGAAATTTTGGAGATGCTCAAATTTAAAAAAAGAAGAAAAATACTTTCAATCCAATATAGATATTATAAGTTTGCTACCGAACGTGAAATATTGGTGAAAGGTATCAGAGATTCCAAAAGCTTCCAAAATACTCTCACTTGTTTTAAGTAGGTCTGTGAAAGTAATCTAACCAGATTGGGAACTGAATCAACACACATATTCCCGACTTTCAAAATTCTAGAATAACTTATAAAAAAAGTAACACCAAATAATTTTTTCTATGAATTGCATACTGAAGAAACCTACATTTGTTTCCTTATGAAATTAACGTGATTAGGCCAAATAAAAGTGGGCCATCAAGTTTCAATATTGATACCAGTCCATCCTGATACAAAAAATTAATCAGTTCAATCATCACCTCAACACTTCCCTAAAAGAACAGTTTACATTCTAGGGTTAAATTTTCCAAAATTCTACAAGTTTCTGTCATTTTTTTCGATTTTTGTACCCTATTGTTCTCTGACAGTGTGGTAGCATGTTTAACCGCTTGTAACCATAACCTGCTTATCGCGCCGCTTATCGCGCACAGAATAATAAGCAAAAGTGGCGTAGAAGTTCTATAGTAAAAGTGATAGTCATTTTAAAGCACTGATAACGAATATTTTAAGTGCGAAGAATGAAAATATGTGTTCGGACCCGATTAGCAGGATAAGATGACGTTGACAGAAAAAATTCTAGTTTCTCACTCTCACTCTGCGAAATCACAAAGGTTTTTCTTGGCAAAAATTTCGCTTGGCGTCAGCCTGAGCTTTGAGAATGATAAGTCCTGAATATATATTTGTAATTTTTACCTGATCAGCAATATCCTCCGCTTTAGAAAGTACCTCCTGCTGGATCACCATCGTGCTTTATTTGAAAAACCAAAAGTACCCAAACCCATGCACTCACACACTCACGTGTCACTCCGGTACCCGCAAACAGACACAAATGCGCATTCCACACGGGATTTTTCGTGATTTCGATGTGGAGATGTGGAGTTTACGTACTTCCGGGACCAGGGCCGCATTTTGGAGGTTAGGTTCTCTGAAACTTTCTCTCCGTTAGTTTTCTTTTTTCTTTTTATTGATGTATGTAATTTTTCGGTTGTGATATATATAATTTTAGGTAAAATAATAAAAAATGAAAGCTCAAGAAGTTTAATTTGCGGTTTAGGTTAGTTCAAAATGTTCCCTTCTCTGTTAGTTTCTTTCTGAAATTAGAAAATTGATGCTTTCGTCTTATTTTAATATAATTTACATACGCAAAGAAAATGTATAGAACAGCAGATAAAAATTGTTTGAAATAATATTCATTGTTGAGGGAAGTCGAATAAGTTGAAGGGTGCCGGAAAGACTTGAGCCGGCTCTGAAATCTGCACGAAAAACTAATTGTCACACGTTGATCGTTGACGTGGTTGATAGATATTCACTATAAAAAGTTTCTTGTATCAGTTTCAACAGAATAATCATAGGACATACAAAATATTTTGTAACTTCCATCTATCTTTGCGGTAAAATTACCATGATTCTTAGTGTAAATTTCCCACAGAGTTCACTTGTATATTTTGACGTCCTAAGATTGTTGTGGGAAAATTACGCATTCATTGTAATCTTTGATTTCATACAGTTTGCAGGAAAACTCATTCAAGAATCAGTGGAAATTTACAATAAACGTATAAATTTCCCATATAACTCATAGGAGGAAATTACAGAACGAAATGTATTTTTCATTCACAATTTTTTAGTCTTGATATTTAGCAGAGAGTTAGCAAATCGCGATTAGAGGGATCTGAATTTGAATTTTCTTTTACATGTGCAAATATTTATTAATTGCTCTTTTATTTAAGTGAAAATGTAGTCTGTACTTACCTCTGATTTATTTCAGATGACAGAATTCAAACCTATTAGATGCCAGGATATAATTTATTGCGAATTATTTAAATATCGCGCAATTGGTGCTGAGTTGATTTCAGTAGTCTGGCGCATGTGCAATTAATTTTTCCCCCTCAGCGGGTTAGGAGGGATGGTACTTTTCTCGTTTGGTTTGGTGTCACTTATGGTTTGGATTTGTGAAAGTTTTTAGTTTGGGAATAAATAGTTATTTTGGAGCTGTTTTACAAAACTCAAAATGCCAAAAGTGCGACGCAGCAAAAAGCCACCACCAGAAGGTTGGGAATTAATTGAACCCACTTTGGAGGAATTGGAACAAAAAATGCGTGAAGGTAAGTCTTGTCTAATTTTGGTTATGTCTGTTTATATTTTGTTATGTTTGTTGAAATTCAGATATACATTTATAAATGAGCATGTTTTTGATGATTTAGAGTTAATGCAATCAAATATCTTTTATGGTCTAATTTTTAAACATACAATTTGATTATATTTGAATTAAACAATTAATAAAAACTTGGAATATAAAAAATAATGTATTTAGAGCATTTTGGAGTCAATTTTTCCGTGGACGATGATTACGTCATAATTAATGGAATGTATTAAATTACTTTGAATTGAAATGTTGGAATTTGGTATTTGTTGCTGTATGAAAAGAACTTCTCTTCCAGAAAGGCATTTCAAAATTAATAGGCCTCATTATTGTACATTATGCTTGATCAGGGTGGCCGTAAATCAGGGAATACCTGTAAATCAGAGAAAAGTCAGGGATTTTGAAAAAAATCTTGCAAAAGTCGGGGGATTTCTATAAGAGCCACTCTGCATGACTCAAGGTAAACTACAATTTTAAACATTTTAATTTGAAATGGCTTTATTCCGTGCATGAAAGATTCCTGGTTAAAAATGTTAGAAGATTCAAAGATAAATATCTTTGGAAGATTGCAATTTTGTGGTCTTAGAATAGTAACGTTCACAGAAAAAAAATGAAAAATCGGTTACGGAAAAAGTTGGGGAGTTTTGAAAATGAACTTTGCGAACACCCTAATTCCCTGTTATAATATTCTTCTTATTAATTTATTTGCCTTTTACTTGATTGTTTTTTCTTTAATTTGCTTCTTCCTGAATATTAAATTTGTAGTTAAAAATGTTATTATTTTGTTGCAAATTCAACAATTTTGTTAAAAAGTTATCCTTTTTGGTTCAAAGTTCAAATATTTATGTGCATATTCCTCTTTTTGGGTTGAAAAAACAACTATTTTTTCAAACATTTGTCTTTTTGGTTTGAAAATTCATATCTTTTGGTATGAATTTAATATTTTTTGGTTAAAAATGTAGGTCGAGTATTGAGCTCCGGCAAATTTTGCTGTATTTAAAGTTTCTAGTA
>CAKNWT010326626.1:0-10097 GCA_932066315.1 Andricus coriarius | reverse complement strand
CAAGGTATGTAGAAAATATGGGGGGTAAAAGAGATATTTTTCCTCAAGTTTCATTGTAGTGTGATTGGTCAATTTCTTCAGCAGGTCTACTTTCATGTCTCTTGTGTAAACAGGCTCATTTCTAATCTTACATTAAAATAACGGTAGGGCTTCAATAAGTAAGCTAAAACCCAGTGGATAAACAGGGGCGCTTCTGGATGGATTAGTATTAGTGCATGTCTGTATGTGTGTGTGTGCGTCCGCGTGTGTCGGTGTGAGAATTTGAGCATACCTGTATGTGTCCATGTGAGACTGTCTTCCTACCATATCACATTATTAAATCTTTTGATATGATAAAATATTTTCACTGATCCTCTAAAGCTGCTGTTAGTTTATAGAAATCAATGAGGATATATTGCTTTAGGTCTAAGTAATTATGACTAATTTAAAGACATATTTCTTTCAATATGCAAGTAGATAGGTTATGACACCCGCCTTACTGAAATTGCTATAAGAAGGGCCACTTTGGGCTAGTAAGTCATTTTAAAGGATGTGTGTTTTTTGCCACCTAATTCTTCATGGTTATCAAAGCAAGTGCGCATGCACGATTTTTCGAAAATTAATTTGATAAAATATTTCTCAATTTTTCTCTAGAATCCTAAAATGTATGAATGTATTGGTATTTAATTGTTTAAGATAGAGGATAGAGGAACGGCCCGTAAGGCTGAACAGCCCCTCAGGTTAACAGCGAATACAAGAATAAGCAGTCGCGGACAGCCGATAGGAACCAGTCGTGGGTGTGGTGAGCCCACACTGGTAAAAAATAGGTACACGACAACCATGGCTTGAGAGGACCCACCCATTCGCGCTGATACGCAATGGGTGGGTTCTGGCAGGCCGAGGTGCAGCGTGTACCCACCTAGAAACACTACCCGAACAAAACTAAAAATCTTGTAAGGGAAAAATCCTGCTGCCTCATTGGATACTGCAGCGACGACACTGCCCGCAAGGGATGTGTGGATTGATTCGCCTGTATAGGGCCAAAGGGATATTGATGCCAGTGGGCGAGCTGCCTTGCAGGGGGATGTTGGGATATGAGGATGAAACCGTAATGTGTCTGATGACAAGTTGACATGGTCCTTGTCAGAGTCGGAAAGCCCCCATATCTAGGCCTGGGGAGTTATGGGGGTTATCACTCCTAGGACGGCGGACTCACCTACGATCGGAATAGGATCCTAACGTGCGGATTTTCCTAAAATTACAGTGGCTAACTTGCAAAAACAAAAAACTACAGTAAAATATCTAAGGGTGGGAACTCTGAACGCGCGTAGTCTAAATACTGGCGGTTTTAGCGAACTCATTGAGATAGCAAATACATACGATACTGACTTAATAGCACTTCAAGAAACCTGCTGGCCGGGCGATTATGCGTCGATTTCTAAGGATAACTATACTTTTTACTATGGGGGAGCTAAGGGGCGCACACTGGGGACCGGTTTCCTTATTAATAAGCGAATTTCGCAAGCGGTTATCGACATGCAATTCATTAGCGATCGGTTATCATACATTGTACTAAGGGGTAATTTCAGCAAACAGGTGTTAATGAACATGCACTGCCCTACCGAGGACAAAGACGAAGACACTAAAGATCTTTTTTACGAAACAATTGAATAGGTTTTTGACAAGTTCTCAACGTTTGACGCAAAAATAGTATTGGGAGATTTCAACGCGAAAATTGGAAAAGAACCGATGTATAGGCCTACAATAGGGTCAGAAAGTTTGCATGACGTCAGTAATGATAATGGAACTAGAGTAATAAACTTTGCAGCTTCGAAGAACCTCGTTGTCAGAAGCACATATTTCAAGCATAAAAATATACATAAGGCCACCTGGACATCACCAGATGGTATCACTCACAATCAGATTGACCACGTTCTAATTGACAGAAGACGTCATACAAACATTCTCGATATAAGATCGTACAGGGGAGCGGATTTAAATTCAGACCACATTCTCGTGATAGCAAAACTAAGATCTAGACTAGCGTTAAATAAGAAAACAAGCCGCGCAGAGCCAACAGTTCGTTTCAACATAGATAAGCTTAAAACACCAACAGAAACATTAAATTATCAAGTTCAGATTTCTAATAGTTTCGACGCTCTCCAAGAACAGAGAGACGATAACGGTAATTACGAGGAGGACCCGGAAATCCTGTGGAGCAATATGAAAAAGGCGATAAAGACAGCCGCGAATCTAACTATAGGTTTAAAGAAAGCAACCAAAAGCAAACCATGGTTTGACGAAGAGTGCAAACTTTGGTTTGAAAAACGTCGGAAGGCCAAACTAATTAGTTTACAAAAGAAGTGCGATCAAACACATAAGAAGTATCTCGAGATTAGTAAAAGTACAAATAGGCTTTATAGATCCAAGAAAAGGGAGTGGGAAAAGAATAAAATACTAGCAATAGAAGCGCATAATAAACAAAATAACCCGCGTGAGATGTACAGGGGAATCAATTTTATAAGGAAAGGCTTCCAAAGTAGGACGGAAGTAATGAGGGACGAAAATGGCAATCTAGTAGCCGATGCGACAGAGAGACTAAATTTATGGAAAAACTATTTTGATAAACTATTAAACGTACGCGAAGGCCCCGTTGAAGGTAATCTCGGTGAAATCCACACTGCCGATGTATCAACTGATGATCCTACTGATATAGAAATAGAAATGGCCATAAAGAAGTTGAAAAATAACAAAGCCGCGGGCATCGACGACCTACCGTCAGAACTGATAAAAAATGGAGGCCCTTGCCTCACAAGGTAAATTTGTAAATTAATACGCGCAGTTTGGAAAACAGAACGCATGCCGGAGGAATGGAATACCTCTATTATTATTCCCATCTTTAAAAAGGGCGATAAAACGAACTGTAACAATTATCGGGGAATTTCACTTGTGCCTTCGTGCTATAAGATCCTGTCCAATGTAATCTTAAGTAGACTAACTCCTTTTGCTGAGGAAATCATTGGGGATTACCAGTGTGGATTCCGCCGAAACCGATCTACAAGCGATCAAATGTTTACAATTAGACAACTGTTGGAAAAGAAATGGGAATTTAATGAAGCAGTACATCAGCTTTTTATCGATTTCAAAAAAGCTTACGACTCTGTTATACGCGCACGAATGTACTGGATCCTAGAGTTCTTGGGTGTGCCAAGAAAATTGGTTAGACTTATCGAAATCTGCTTAAGCGACAGTAGGGGTAGAATACGTGTAAACGGAAGTTTATCTCAAGAGTTTTCGATCCGCGATGGCCTGAAACAGGGCGATTCACTCTCGTGCGTCCTCTTCAACTTAGTTTTAGAATACGTGGTCAGACAAGTGCAGGTGAATCCGACCGGTGCTACCCTCAATGGGATAATACAAATTCTTGGATATGCGGCTGATCTCGACTTACTAGGGGATGATAAAGAAACAGTAGCTAAAAATGCAGAAATCTTGATCACAAAAGCCAAAGATATCGGTTTGGAAGTTAGCAAATCGAAGACGAAATATATGACCGTCGACAGATCCGAACAAAGTAATCAAGACGGGGATCTAATGGCCGGAAATATGAAATTCGAAAGGGTTAACGAGTTTAAATACCTCGGGTCTATTATAACTAGCAAAAATAACACTAAAACGGAAATCAACGCGCACCTGCACGCTGGCAATGGGTGCTATTATGCAGCAAACACGCTACTAAAATCGCGATCGCTATCTAGAAACATCAAAGTAAGAATTTACAAAACGATAATAATGCCGGTCGTCATGTACGGGTGCGAAACGTCGGCACTGACGAAAGGAGACGAGAATAAGTTTAGAGTTTTTGAGAATAAAGTACTGAGAAAAATCTATGGCCCAAAGAGGGACGAAGAGACTGGTGAATGGAGAAGACTACATAATGAAGAGCTGCATGCTCTCTACGGGTCAGCAAATATTAATAGAGTAATGAAAGCGCGTAAATTGAGATGGGCGGGACATGCAGCAAGAATGGGCAATGAAAGAACAGTGGCGCAAGTTTTAAGAGGGAAAGCGATTGGTAAGAGACCTTGAGGCAGACCGAGAACCAGATGGGAGAAAAATGTAAGGGATGACCTAAAAGAACTAGGACATGATTACTTAAACTGGATGGAGGATGCACAGGATAGAGATGCGTGGCGGTTTCGGGTAGATAAGGCAATAAACTTTCGAGTTCGAACTGCTAATCTATAATAATAATAATAAGATATCCTGTGTGAAACTTTTGTTTGCAAGTTTGCGGATGTTTTAAATTTGCAAGGAATGCCCATGATGATTCTTCAGTTTGGTCGTATATTTTTTAATCATTTCAGGATCATATATTACTTCCTCTATAAAAGATAGAGTTGATTTAAAAAAATATTTTTCCTCGCAGAGTATGTAGATGTTTCAGTGTGAATAGCACCACTGCATTTTATATTTAAATAACAAAATTTGTATGTAAACCGATAGATAAAAGGAAGAAAGCAAGAATGATGTAATTTACTTTCCGCTTCAGATAGGATTTTATCACAATGGAATGATTTTTGTTTCTATAGGCAAAATTAAATTAGAAAATTGTAAAAACTCCCATTTTTAATCTAAAACGATGATTGTCGTGAAAGTTTATAGTCTATGTAATGTACAGTATACAGTAAAACTACAAAATAAAGTAAATTTTTTTCAATATAAAAATTAGTAGGTATTTCTATTTTTATTCATAATTGGATAAGAAAATAAATGTATGGATGATTATCGACCTTGATCATTTGAGATCATGATTTTTTACCTCAATTAAGGTGATATCTATAAAACTTAAGTATTTAAGAAAATCGTTAATATTCTTTTAGCATTTTTTTATTTTGACTTTGTAGTTTTCTCTTCGAATTCTAATAAGTGATAGATAAATCATAGAATTAAATCAGTAAGAATTTTTACTGCGTCACAAGGCAATTTCATTGATTAAAATTCCTAGAAATAAGTTAATTATTCAAAATCAGTAAATATTTTCACTTAAAATCAGTACTTCCAATTTTAGACAGTGATAAAAAGGATGCAGGGGTATGATAGAACATTTTTCATACTTTTTATTTATCAGTTTCTAAACAATGTCTTCTTGAAAAGTTTTTAAACTGTATGGTTAGGTTCACGGAAATGTGGTGAGCGTAGCACACATAATTTCAGTGAGCCTAGAATCAAGATACTTCGTTTTAAAATATCTGTTGAAAATGGAGATTTTTCATGTGGACAGGGATTTAAAAGGAATATCCGAAAAACATGTCATGAAATACTCTATAATCAGTAAAAAATATCCCTCGTCTATTGATGTATTTAAGTTTTTAAAACAAATAATTTTTGGCAGATCACTGTTACGAACCAATCCACCTAGATATATATCATTTTCCATCACTCGTGAATTAATATAGCATGAAATATTATTTCATGCTGTGTTAATTCAAACGACTGGTTTCCAGGTTGTTATACTAACTGTTAATTGAATAAATAATATTTAACGTTATTATTTAAATAAAATGTAACCGTTGTGAACTAATGTTTTTACTGTTTCACAGAGCTAGACGGAAAGAAACGATCTCTCAAGCGAGACGCTATACCTAGGCCATTTAATGTTCAAATATCAAAAATAAATAAAAATATGCCACTATTAATTATTAACCTTCCTGTTATTTCGTGAAGTTCTGAAGTTAAAGCACTGCTTTGGAGGCACAATAAATACATTTCAACTTTTTCGAGAGTTTCTATGTTAGTTCCGCACTTTACAATCATACTAGAATTAAGAATATTTTGTCCAAAAATACAATTTTTTAAACTTAAACATACTTTTTTATTAAATTATTGCTACTACTCCATATTATTCATATGGCTTCCGCGGCCATTTTGATATGACACCGCAGAGCCCCTTTGGCGCGGTGAATGTTTTCATTCCCAATACTGGGTTTTGGTCCCAGAGTTATTCTCGTGTAAGACAGCCATCATTTTCAATTATAGTACCATGAGATAATGCCTAATCTTCCGGCTAGCAGTGATGCTCAAAATAGGCCAAGGCACCGCGCAGGGACAAAATTGCGAACGAAAGATTCTGTCACGGTAAAAACTGAAGTTCGAGAACCCGAAATCGAGCCAATCGTTTTTGTAACCCCTAAGGTCTCAAAGGAATTTCTCGAGCTCCAGGAAATCGAAACCCAAAGGTTTAACATTTGTGACGAGTTCTCGTCCTTTTTCGAAAAACTGCTGAACCAAGCGGAAGCCCGAATTAATCTATCTAAACTAGCTCGGCCAAGCACTGTCGACAATCTCCCTGGCAATTCCAAGGGTGAATAAATCCTTGAGGAATTGCAAAGTTAAGGGACGCGCTTTGGCAAGAAGGAGGGCAAAAAATATTTTTAATAAGGGTGCTCGTGAATCACGAAGAATGCAGCGACTTCTGTCTTTTTCACTCTCTTCTCTTAGTTGTTTCACCTTATTAATATTCCATGATAAAACATAATTGAAACATGTTATCTAACCATAGCTCACTTTCCTAAGGGGGAATGGTACCGTGAAGTCTGAATTGAAAATAATTCTATTCTGACTCGGTAAGCTTTTAGCTCCATGAGTGTATGTGTAGCCTCAAGGCTCCGTTACTCACGTCGAAGAGTAGGCACACCACTATTCCTTTCACTGACATCCTCATGAATGAAAAGAGGGTCCAGGTTAAGGTTATTTAATTCCGACTCGGATTTTTTCTGAATTTTCCGTACCCGTTATTCAGGACAAGAAAGCCCCAGTTAACAGTCCATCTCGATCATTGGTTCCGCGAAAGTCGTGATTAAAATCATGAATATTATACGGAGTACCTCACGAATCCTCCAGAAGGAGGAGAATCCTCCCCACCACCCAACGAAAGAGGGAAGAGGACTAGGGGAAAACGCCAGTACGCCGCTGAATCTCGCAAATCGGTCAATTGCGACAATTGATGTGGAACTAGAAGAAGCCCTTCAGCAAAGGAGACGTGCCATCTTGGAAGAAAACCACCGCAATCGCGTAGTCGAATATCCAGAACGCGATGTCGCTCCTGTCGCAGAACCCATAAACGGCGATATCTCTGAAGACGATACGGTTATCATGGAACCAGAAATCGAAATCCGAGACTAGAGGCCCGACACCGCTCTCGGGAATTCAGGAAGTCGAATAAAATTCCGGTGAGGTTCACGAAATCCTAGCTTCGGAACCAATCGTTGAACATTTAGCCCAGGGTTGTTCCAATCACAGATCGATTTAGCCAATCGATTTCGCTAAAACAAAAGAAAATAAAGTTAAAATTAAGGCCGAATATAATTTCCGGTGTGGCGGTCCATCGCCACCATTACTATAAGAGGAAAAGGTAGTTTCATGCCGCCCTTCGTAACCGAATTTGCATCTTCAATCGGGATGCGATTGCCCACGTCGAGTTGCACGGCGTCGATTTTCAAGAAGGATTCTCTGAACTAGTTTTTAATTGGAATACGAACAACAACTTTATAGGCAGGGGTAGTCTGAACGTCCCCTATCTCGACATCCCCGAATACGAAGTCACCTTGGAAAATAGGACATTACGAGTAGTAGGAGGATTGGGTTTAGAAATTAGAGAAGCTAATTTCCACTTTTTTGTTATTACTAACCCAGAACCTATTGGTCTAAACCAAATCGGAGGAATAGCGGGAGTAAGAGTGATCGAACACTTATCCACGATACACGGATTTTCCATATAGTAATCTGAGGAAACCTTCCTAAAAAAATGGATCGACATCCCTCTGCTTAGCCCAACTCTCTGGCGAGATAGCCATGTTGAAGGTCAATAAGGCCACCAGCATAAGCTGCGCCCGCGAAAGCTACTTAGACCCTCTCCACGAAAAATTCCACTACTGAAAATGGCTACCCCGGGTGGCACCCACGACCCGCACCTGGACAGGAGTACTAGTCTCTTGGGAGTGGATCCCAACATTACTCTCCCAAATTCGACATTGAATATAGTCACGGCTGCGGCAATGGCCTCGGTACTGGAGTGCATGACGCTCCAGCAAAGCACCTACCACATTCCGCAGTTCGATGATAAAACCCCTAGGCTTAAGAAGTTCCTCCAAGACATCGCAAATGGCGCAGTATATATTACGGAAGCAAATTAAAGGGCATTGCCCGTGACAGTGTTAGGGACAAACGCTTTAATAAAGTGAATGATTTGATCGCACACCTGAAGAAGCGATTTTCCCGTACCAAAAAATACCAGTGGTATTTCGAGAATATCGTGAACCTCCGTATGCGCCAGAACGAGTCAGTTAGGGACTATTTCGACAGAGTTCAAGGCCTTCTAAGTGGCGCTCGACATGCAGTTAAAGAAAAATACGCCAAGGTCTATAACTTGGGACTCGCTAATGAAGCAAAAGAGAGCAACATAATAATGCGACCGGTAACGGGCGTAGCACTCGATGCATTCGTAAAGGGGCGTCCAGATGATATGTCCACCTTTATGGAGACCAGAACCCTAAGGATCTCGCCGAGGCCCATGACCATGCCCTACATGTTGAGGAGAGGCATGCACAACTGGAGAGAGCCAAGCACCATCTATCCGCTTATCCTATCTCCCGACTAAGGGAGGAAGCCCACGATCGACCATGTTCTCCGAGCCCCTATTCGAGGTAAATAGAGAGAAAGGACAGACGGGAAAAGCAGGACTCAGAAAGGCCAGGGTCAAGCAAGGGCCCGATAGATTACCCCCTTTCCGCTTCTGCAAAATACCCTGCTCCTTACGTCCCTTACCCCCATCGAGGAACCCACAAGACCCACAAGACGGTCCTTCCAAAGGTCTGAAGGAAACACCAGACCCCAATTACTCGAAGGGAACCTCGACATCTCTGCAGCCCTCCATAGAAGTCGAGCAACCTCAGGACCCGCACAGAGACATCCGAGTCTTGAAGGCATGGATGGAACGTAATCCTAAAACTTACGACAGTCCAGCGCGACGTTATACTAAGCTCCTGATATGCGGAGCGGTCGTGTCTCTAGACGAAGACGAGTTTGTAGGTGCGGTCCGCGGCCTGGTATCCGATTCCCGGGGGCACCGTCGGCAAATCATTGAAGAGGCTGAAAAAAAGGGGATGGTTCATTTCTTTCCTTTTTTTCTCTCTCTCTCTCTTTTATTGTTGTTAATCCTCAAACTCTTCAGGCACTCACCAAGAATCGATAAAAACGTTGGGCCACACGTGCCCCTGCCATAACACTAGACTATCGCTTTCCTGCCACCCCAAGGTAAATGGATGTAATCGGGATCCCTAAAAGCAAAGGAGGTTAGAAAATAATCAACTATCGCCCGAGTCAAAAGGGATCAAGCAAATAAAAAAATAATAAAAGAAAAAAAAATGCAGGTACCCAATACTTTCTCTTACACTCTTTCGCAACCTTGGATACCCGCCGTGGTCGCCCGATCCACGTTCAGCATCTTTTGGTGGTGCCTCGTGCAGGGCAGCGGCGGGGGGCCCCTTGACCAGCCGCTCTCGGCTTAGTGTGGATGTCACCCCCGCCGACAGAAGCCCTTCGTTGATCTTCTGAAGGAACTTGGAAAATCCTGACATAATCCACTTTTTTTCTCACTGTTTCCACTATCACTGTTTCCAATCTCACTCACTCCACTTTTCACCGTATTCCGCTGGTTACGCGAGTCCGTGGTGCACTAATTAACACCCGTATTACCATGGACCAGTGAAACTGGTGCCTATAGCTACTCCGTAAGATATGCCTGCGGCCCTACGGACTCAAACCCCTCATTCGTTGCTCGTGATTCCCCTAGCTCCATTGAGAATTTCACGGAAAAATTCCTCAGCATATGTTACGACAACGACATGTACTTGCAGGACGAAAATCATGTTGCCAGGGAATTTCACATGATCTCAAATGAAATTCAACGAACCCGATGCATTAATCATCCGGGTGCAGGGCTAAATAATCCCGATAGTTTTGGCCCCTCGCGGCTCTCTCTCTCTCGAATATACTATATAAATTAATTATTATCCCTTGCATATGTATGTATGTATATATATATATATATATATATA
>CAKNWT010326614.1:0-14636 GCA_932066315.1 Andricus coriarius | reverse complement strand
GTGGATACTATATACAACCAAGCAGTTGAATTTTCAACTAAAAAAGATCAATTTTCAAGCAAATAGTTGAATTTGTAAGAAAAGAGTTTAACTTTCAAACAAGTAGTTTTATTTTCAACCAAAAATATGAATTTTCAACTAAATAGATAAATATTTAACTGGAGTACATAAACTTTTAAACTAACAAAGACCCATTTTCACCAAATAGTTGAATTTAGAGCTAAAAAAAAACAGTTTTCAACCAAAAATGGAAAGGTTCAATTTTCAGTTATGAAAAATTAGTTTTCCACACAAAAAATCTTAATCAAAGCGATCAATTTACAACTAAAATCATGAATCTTCCTAATTTTCAAACAAACAATTAAATTTTCAATGAAAATTATGAATCTTCAACCAGAAGAGATGAATTTTAAACCAAAAAGGTGAATTTCAAGCAAAAAGATTACTACCAAAAAAGACGATTCTTCAACAAATTATATGATTTTTTTTTTAAATAGTTGGGTTTTCATGTAAAAAAGAAAATTTTTTAACTAAAAACCGGAATAATTAAATTTTCAGATAAAACACTTAATTATTCACCAAGAAAAAAAGAATTTAAAAAAGATAAATTTTCCACTAAAAACTTGAATTTTTAACTAAAAAAGATCAATTTTCAACAAAGTGGTTCAATTTCGAACCAAAATTATGAATCTTCAACTGGAATAGTTTAATTTTAAACAAAATACATGAATTTTCAATTAAAAACGACAAATTGTAACCCAAAAATTAAATTTTCAATTAAAAAAATTTTTCAACACAAAAATAGAAGAGATAAAAAATTTGCAGTTAAAAAAATTAATGTTTGACCAAAGAGATGAATTTTTTATTAAAATTATGAATATTCAGCCAGAAAAAAATTATTTAACAAACGAGTATTCGTAAAATTTTAAAATTATATCATTTTAAGGAATTTTAAACTAGAAACATACAAAATTAAACGATTACAATTTTTTTAAACTGAACCCTTTTTTAATTAGAAGTTAAATTATTTTAATTTTAACTAGTTTTAAATTAATGGTTATTCAATTATTTTTTCAAATTAAAAAAAAATTCCGAATTTTCTCAGGAATCTTAAGAATTTTTTTAAAAATATCTTTCAAACTCTCTAAAAAGCTTTGAACTTTTATTTCAAAATCTTAAAAAATTTGTATCTTAAAATTTTGATTATTTCTGAAATTCTTGCAGAACAAAATATATTTTTAAAAGATTCCATTTTCATAAGAAAATCCTGCAAAATAAAAAAACTTCCCTTAAATCTTCCAGATTCTTTTCTGGAAATCTTTCGAATTTTTAAAAGTATTTTCTTAAAATTAATTTCTCAAAATAAAAAATCTTTTTCAATTTTCCTAGGAATCTTAAGGTTTTTTGTTATTTTTATGAAACCTTTTGCAATTCTTATAAATCTTCATTTTTTGTTTTAAATCCGCAAACAACAGCACATTGAAATCATTTCAAATTTTTAATTATTTTTGAAACTTTTTCAAAACTTCTAAATATCTCTGGAACTTACTCAAATGCCAAAATTAATAAGTGTATATTTGTTATTTATACATCAAAATTCCACTATTTCACACACAAATTATTTTTTTTTAAATAGAACCATTAAAATTGTAACGTTCAATGTTTAAATTTCGCTTTTCAAAAGTGTTAACAATTTAAGACCATCTATTTTAAACAATTCAGTTTCAAATATTTAAATTATAATTGCTCATTTTACACGAAGAGTTAAATATTGATAAATATTAAATAATTGTTCGTTTTCTCCATTTAAAAAAATTCAAATTGAATGGGTTAAAATGAAATATTGTAGACTGAAATAATATTTCAATAGAATTTGAAATGTAATAAAAGCGTTGAATTATGAAACTGTCATATAAAGTTATTTTAAAATTGAAAATAGATTATAAAGTTTAATTTTGAACGGATTTAAAATCTTGTAAATTTAATTATTGTTCACTTTTAATACTTAAAGAACACTCCAATTAAAAAAATCATTAATTAATTTATATTTAAAGTTGATCAACTAAAAACATTTTTTATCAAAAATTTTGAACCTCAAACGCTTTCAAGGGTTGAAGTCTTCAAAACATCATTTTAAAATTCTTTAAATTGAAATTGGAGATCTAATGCATTGTAATTTCTCAAAAAACAGAAAAGATAGATTATTTTAAATTGCATTATATCATCACGTGATATAAAATTTATAAGAGAATGTTGTAAGTAATATTTTAGATTTTTTAGTTAAATTTGCACTCTTTCACTTTATAGAACAATTCTAGAGTAAAAACGTCATCAGAGTATTCAATCTCATAAAGAAGACCATGAATAAATTTGTTTCCTTTATCCTACTGAAATTAAAAAACAACAGGAACCCAACAATAATAAATGGAATAAAGTATTTTTTATTTATTGCAGCTTTGCAGATACATAATGGATCTTTTGCTCTCTCAAAAAAAAAAATAAAAAAAGTATCTCCTTCAATCTGAAAATCAAATCTCTCCACAGATTAGAACTTACCTCCTCTCTCGAAAGTGTCAAAGATCCTCGAACAATTTTCTTGCAATGGACGGATGAAAACTGAATTTGCAAAACTGACCAAACTTCACAGTCATTCAGATTTCAGAACTTCTGACGATAGTCGACATTCTTTGTCCACGACTAAAAAACCCCCCGAACAGAACTTGAACAGAGCACTTGATTTGGTATTTTTTTCCTTTCTTGCCAATAAAAACTCACAAGACACAAAACTCACCAGTCACTACTTTCCTATTTTCGATCACAAAGCTCGACTTAAAAATGCATTATCAAAGAAAACAACTTGCAGATCACAGACACTAACAATTTTTCGAAAAACTTCTCATTTATATTCTCCCTAGAACCAAAACTATTCACAGCACCACTAAAAAATTCTACTGTTTTCTTTTTCTTTTCTCTTTAGAACTTGCTCTTTTTGCCAAATATTGAAAGAACGTCGATTAACTTCTGTTCTGAATTTGTCAACTGTTTTGTTTTATCATTCAAACTCAACTCACTGAACTTGGAAACTTTAGAACTTCACCCATTCCGATTTCGTCGAACTTTAGAGCCAACAACCATTTCCAAATTTTTTCTCTCTCGTTTCAAATGTTTACAAGGATAACAAGTTTCTTTCTAATTTTTCATATTCCTGTCTTTTAAAAGTACGTCAACTTGAATCAGGGATTCTTGATCTGGCGAGAAAGAGAAAAAATCTGAAAGACTGAGGCCATTTGTCGATTTAAAATGATAATCGAGGAGAGCACAAACACGACAGCGAATCACTTATGATGATGCTAAACTTACGAAGAATCTGAACTTTCTCATGGGTGGACATCGGCGGAGTTAAGAAATTAAATCATTGGTCGAATTCGTCTGCATAACGGCATCTATTTTGTTCAAACACCAGCTACACTTAGCCACTGCACCTTTTTTTTTTCGTCGCCACCGAGGCTGGAACGGGTTTTTTTTTTTAATTTTGTCTTCCAATCTCCGGAGCGAATATCGTCATGCGTTCCGGAAATCAGTACCACCCCAACACCCTCGATTGCGAGAACACATCACTTTTTTTCTTACATAATCACTGTACACATTTTCAAATTAGTACCACCAAACACTGTCCTTTAAAAGATGCGTCCGCACTTAACAAGAAACTTTGACGAGGCAATCACAGAAGAAAATTTCATTGGATTTCATCAGTCCTGTTGTCGAGATCTTAAGTCCAATTTCAAATTTTCACTATCTTCACTGTTTGCTCACAACAATGTCCAGGTGGACACTTATCACTTAAATATTAGACACGAGAAGCTGGAGTTTTCAAAATAAGAAAATACAATCGTCGTACATTATTCTTGCCTCGTAAGATTTTTCGGTGTTTTATCGAACATGCAGATCGCAGACTTTTAATTCTAATTTTACCTTATTAAATCAATTCTTAATTCAATTTTCTATTCTTAAACATACAAAAAAAAAAATTCTTTTATCGTAGCAGCTCTTGTACGAAAATCTAAATTAAGCTTTAAAATAATTTTCTGAAGAATACAACTGGAAGATCGTACAATGAAGTCGGGCGATAAACTGTACATTTTATAATCTAAACTTCGGATCGCTTTGCTTTTATGAATCACTTTCTTCATTTCCCATTTTGACCAAATGTGCATTGATAAAAAGATATCAAAAATCTAGTGTCGTCAACACAACGTGAAACAACTATAAATCCAAGTCTTAGAAATATAATACAATTTTCTACGCTAGTTAATTATTAACTTTTTTTTTTCGGGATAACAAATTTCTGATAAATGAAATTGTTGTCTACTATTAGAATTTATATGTGCCAACTATGTCTTATAAAACAAATTCAAGAGGGCTTCCACGTCGCAATCAAAAACCAAATATTCATCTAATCGACTTTTTTCTTCGAATTTACTCAACTTACTACACTTATGTGTATTAAATACATTTCCCGGTTTGTTACAGAATTTGAATTTCAAAATTCCAGTACATTTCCAGGTTAACTTTTTCAAAACTTCTATTCAAATTTTGAACTCAAATTAATTTCAAATTTAATTTTTTTTGTTTGTACTGTTTGCAATATAATTTCCAGAAAAATTCTTGTACACTATCGGTGGAAATTATCTAAACTCTTATTTAAAGAACCTTAATTTTTATAATAGTAACATGAATTTTTTCCCCTCATAATAGCGTGAAGAGTAATAAAATTCGGCGTCTAAGTCAATTTTATAGGGCGATATT
Organism: Andricus coriarius; assembly: GCA_932066315.1. Taxonomy (NCBI): domain Eukaryota; kingdom Metazoa; phylum Arthropoda; class Insecta; order Hymenoptera; family Cynipidae; genus Andricus; species Andricus coriarius. The sequence continues at coordinate 9,830 of CAKNWT010326614.1, read as the reverse complement.
GAAAAAAAAAACGTCAAACTTAAATGCTTTCGAAATATTTGAATAACTCTGGAAATAAGTAACATTTTTCAACATTTTTGGGCTTATTTTAAAGATAAGTATCCACAGTATTTTATTAAATTGTTCAAATATTTTAAGAATTTTGTCCCTAGATTCAATCCTAGGGTGGGTGCAATCATTATTTGAAATTTTGCGACTTTTTTGCACCAAGTTCGACCCTAGGGAAGAATTAGGGAAATTTTTTTGTAAGTTCATTAAGAATTCAGCAAAATTTTATAAATTTACCTTTAAAATTAGCCAAAGACCTATTAAAAATGTCGATTACTTCCAAAGTTAATCCAAATTTTCGAAAACATTGAAAATTCACGTCTTTTTGCAATAGCTTTTTATTAAATTGAAATTTTTCTTCCAACTTGGTTTTATTAGACGGAGAATGTTATCAACTTTCGTGATATAAGGGAAAAAATTTCATGTTAATATTATAAAAAATTAGACTTTTAGCAACAACTCAAAAAATAGGCGTGCAGATAATTTCCACCGGTACTGTACATAAAATTATTATTCTATGCAAATTTTAAAAGGCTTTTCGACTATTATTAAATTCTAAACGATTTTTTTAATTTAGCAAAAATAAGCAGGAAAGTACAAAAGTAATAATTAAACCTTCCAAAAGAGATAACAATTTCCAGGCTCTTTTTTCAAAATTCCAGGTCTTTTCCTGGCTCTGTAGCAACCCAGATTTCTAAAGTTTTTAAAACTGACGCAAATATTTGTTGTCCCGACAAGAAATATTTAAACTTCATTTAATATACAGTAATATTCATGAAATTCCATACAGTAATAAAAAAATATTTTAAATCAAACTTATGAGACTTTCTAACTCTTTTTCTCCTAAAAGTGTAAATTAAAAAAAGTCGATGAGATGAATATTTGGGTTTTAAAACCCCGACATGAAATCAACTTAAATCATATCTTAAATTTTGTTCGTCAAAAAATATTTAGAGGTTGTTTATCGATTTTGTCATTAAATGCAGTCTTTTTGAAAAATTAATTTACAAATTTAACACAATTATAGTGTATGTCAGTTCAATTGATTCAATTTTTGCTACTTATCTATATTTAAAATTGGATAAGGTCGCTCATGATTTTCCAGAATCAAGTTTCTTTTGAAAACGTATCGAAAAAGCGGATTTAATCAAGTTCAGAGATCGAGGACTTCTAAATATTTTTCGAAATTACTAGAGTATGAAAACGTATGATGCATGGTAGTGAGACATTAAAAGGCATGACTATATAAAAGATAAAATAAGAAACAGGACTCAGAAACCAAATTCGATCTTCCCTTTAAATAAAAAGATCTCTGAAGGTTTGAATTCGAAAAATTAAAATATCACTCAAAAATACTTAAAGAAAAAATCTTCAAACATTAAAGTTTTCGGAACAGGTGACTAAAAGCACCCACTTTTATAAGGCTTTGCATTACTCATTTATTATGTGAACTTTTTATATCCTTCCATCAATTTCACATTGAGTTTACTTTCTGTCTTTAAAAAAATACGACAATGCAAAGCCAAGTGAAAAAGGCTATTTTATTCACGCAAAAAACAATTTAAATCAATTTTTTGGCTATCCGTTCCAATACCATACGAGCCTGTTTCTTATCAACCTTTCGCTGAAAAAGTGAAAGAAGCAAATCTATTTCGTTCCTTCCACTTTTCAAATCCTATCTGACATACCAGAAATTTGATACATTTTCAAACCAGAAATTGCTTTACTTTTTTTTTTTTTTAATAAAGTAGCCTAATTATTTTGTTACTCAGCTATTAGTACCGAAATCAAAAAAGATCTTAGGCGCTACCTCCCTTGACTACGACTATTACCAAATGATCCTCCTTGAGACCCTCCTCACTCAAACTCGGACAGGTTCGTTTAAGAAGTTCCGTGGAGAAAGCACAAGGTGGAAAAGCGTAAAGGACACCTGTACCTTCCGTATCCTTATTCAGAAGAGAGATCACACCAGCAGCTTCTTTTTGCTTTAAATAGGAAACCAAGTTTCGTAAGGGCCTCGTCTGGACATTCGCATCATCGTTGGTGATCGCAGCACTAGAACCAGCAAGTCCTAAAAAGATGGCATGCGAGCTGGATGTCTGAATTCTCTTCGAGACGTCGTCAAGTTTCGGTTGATCGAGACGCAACCTTTGCGTTATTCTCAACATATGCTTTCCCTCTTCGTCTTTCATCAACGAGTCGATAATCTCCGTGTCTCCATCAGTTAAATGGAACTTAGCCGGGAAGAGGGAATTCTTCAAAATCAAAGCTCCCTGCCAAACTCCAATCGACTTCCTCGCCACGTCCGAGAGCGTCCGTGAGGTGGAGAGCATTCCAGTCCTCGCTATCTCGTTATCAGAGTCCGAATCCATGGGTCTTCTTCTGGGAGACCTGGACCTAGATCTATCAACTCCAGGTTCTCGAGAAACGGATCGCCGCATTCCCCGACTTTCATAGTCAATTTCCGCACCAGGTCTTCTGTTCCATTCCGGATTATCTCGCTCATAGCCTTCAGGGTAACTTCCACGATATCCACCACGTCCGCCGCCCCTTCTTTCATGCCACGGTCCGGATCCTCTTCCCCCTCGGAAGCCGCGACCTCCATATCCAAATTCGCCCTCAGCCGCGTAGGGATCATAAGGTGATTCGTAATCAGCTGGTCTTGATCTGAAATCTCCACCATCCTCCGGATACATCCTCGGCTTGAAACCAAAACCTGGTGTAACATCAGCAAAGTCTACTCGCAATCTTCTATCCGGCCCCCCTAGTGGGAAACCTCTCATCTCCTTCACAGCTGCTTGAGCCGCGTCAATAGAATCGTAGAGAATATAAGCATTGCTGTCTCCCTTGATATAATCGATCTTCTTAATCGCACCAAATCTGTCAAATTCCCTCTCGAGTTGCGGAATCGATGTCCAGGGACCAAGACCTCCAACCCAGATTCTAGTCGTCGGTGTTGCTTTTCCATAGCCAATTTTGCACTGGAATTTTCCAATGTACTGACCCGAGAGTTCCACTTTGCATCTGTGGGCCATGTCGAGAGTCTGGAATCTCACAAAGGCGTAGGCGTTTCCAGTTCCAGGAGGCGGTCGCTTGATGTCGATGTCATCGACGATTCCGTACTTACTGAAGATTCTCCGGAGTTCCTCCTCGGTGATGTTGATCTCGAGGTTACCAGCGAATAGGGTTCTGGTGGCGAGAGGATCGTCCTCGGGAGAAACGTGGTGTAGGTAGTTGGGGAACTTGTCTTTTTTGTTCTCGGCTCGCTCGAATCCATGAACTGGGTGTCGGACCATCATGTGGCGAGGAGGTCCTCCGTAGTGATGAGGAGGTCCGCCTCCAGGATGAACGTGAGGAGGTCCACCGTGGTGCATTGGTGGTCTGATAAAGTCGTGATGAGGAGGTGGAAGCGCCTCTCGTCTCATTTCTCGATGAGGAGGAATTCCGACCGGTGGACCGTACACGCGGTCGTATCTTTCGATGGGTCTGTGCCTGTCGGTTGGACCCGGTGATCTGGCGTAGTAGCGATCATAATCTGGCGGTGAAATAGACCTGGGACGTCGGTAGGCATCGGGTCTTTCGAAGGCGGCGTCGACGAGGGCGAGTTTGTCGTAGATTATGACTCGGGGTTTGGCGTATTTTGCGTCACGTGCATCCTCGTGATTTCGGAAGCAGACGTAGGCGACACGCTCGTCGAGCTCGTGAGCAATTCTGATGGAGAAATCACCGAATTTTTTGTACTCGCGGTAGAGGGTATCTTTGATGACCTCGTCGGTGGCTTTGGGATGGATGGAACTCACGCAGAGGACCTTGTAGTAGTGCCTTTCGGGGGGAATTTCACGTGGAGCTGCTCGGTAGTCTTCCCGGTGGGAACCGGACTCGACGTAGCGAGCATGGGAGGTGGCTCGACTGGGTGGAGTGGGACTTCTTGCCCCTCGGCTTCGACGTCTCATCCTGTCTGGTGATATGCGCTCGTCGCTCGAGTCATCGTACCTGAGGAAAAAAAAAACAAAAACAAGTGAAGTTTTAAAAATTGTGTTTCAAATACAACTTTGGCTGTAAATAAAAGATAATCAGGGGAACCTGGCTATTTTGAATTCAAGCTTTTGATTTTAAAACTTGAGAATCTAGGTTTACAAATTTTGCTAGTCTTTCGAAAAGAAAGACGCGTAGATGCTCAAACATAACATGCTGTGTTATGTTATCTTGCCAGTAAAAATTGAAATGTATACTCAAAACTCTTTTTTAGGCGTTACATTCTTTGCTCAGAAATGTAGACAATAGCAGGCCTCGGACTCATTTAAGAAATTTAAAATAGTGTCAATAATAACATAAATTTGGAAAAATAGTAAGAAAATAGTTCCATGTATTTTTTAAATATTATATCAAGGGTTTGGCTATTTTTATAATCTGGTATACAATATACATCTTGCATAAAGTAGCGTGAAATCTTTTTAAATCTTTTGAAATAACAACAAAAAACTTTGAAATTAGTTTAAATCCTCTGAGATTCCTGGAAAATTCGTCAATCCTATTAAATCTTTTAAAACCCCTAGAAATCCTTTGAAATCTTATAATCTCTTTTGAAATCCTATGAATCCCTTGAATCTGGTGAAAACCATTAAAATCATTAAAAATACTTTTAAATTTAATTTATTCCCTAGAGTTCTCTAGAAATCCGCTGGAATCCCTGGAAATCTTTTAAATATCCTTCACAGCTTTTTAAAATCCTTTTAAATTTTCTGAAAGCCAACTAAATTCTTCGAAAATCCTGAACAATTTTAAAACCTTGTGAAATCCCTAGTAATCCCACAAAAATCGAGTAAAATCCTGTAATATCTTTTGAAATTTGTAATATCTTTAAAAATTTCTTCAAAAATGATTAAATCTTTTTAAATCCTTTGGAATACCGTAAAATACTACAAAATCTGATAAAGTCCTTTAAAATCCGTTGAAATCTTTCATATTTTCTAACATTCCTTGAAATCAATAAAAATACGCTTAAAGCTATGAAATCCATTGATAGGGTATCTACTTAAATCCTGGAAAAAAATTCCCTAAAAAATCCAGGTATCGCAAGATTATTCCAGGTATAAATTTGCATAGTACGCCAAAAATATTCTACTTTCAGCAAGATCGATGAATAATCAAACAAATAGTTGAATTTTTAATTAAAGAAGATATATATTCAACGAAAAATCTCATTTTCAACAAACTAGTTAAATTTTAAACCAAAGAAGAGTGATGAATTTTCAACTAAAATTATGAAGCTTTAACTGGAATAGCAGAATTTTCAACCAAAAATGGGAATATTCAACTAAAATTATGAATCTTCAACTGGCATAGTTGAATTTTTAATTTAAAATATTAATTTTACACACAAAAAAAGAATTTTCAACAAAAGAGTTTAACTTTCAACCAAATAGTTCAATTTTCAACCAAAAAGATGAATTTTCAACTAAAATGATGAATCTTTAATTGGAATAGTTGAATTTTCAACCAAGAAGATTAATGTTCTACCAAGAAAGGAGAATTTTCAACAAAATACATGAATTTTCAACTAAAAAAAGAGATTTTTTTAACAAAAATAGAATAGGTATATTTTCTGTTCAAAAAATTAATTATCAACTAAAAATATGAATTTTTAACTAAAACGATGGAATATTCAACAGATTTAATTAAATTTTCAGTTGAAAAATTATTTTTCAACAACAAAAAACAGCTTTCAATAAAATTGTCAAATTTTCAATCAAAGAGAAAAATTTCCAATTAAAATGATGAAGTTTCAACAATCAAAATTTTGAGAAGAGTTCAATTTTCAACTAAAGCGATGACTGTTTAACTGGAATAGTTGAATTTTCAACCAAAAATATCAATTTTCATTTAAGAAGATTAATCTTCTACCAAAAAGACGAATTTTTTAACGAAATACATGAATTTTCAACTAAAAAAGATAAATTTTTACCCAAAAATTGAATAGGTGAATTTTCAGTTAAAAAAGCAATTTTTAACTAAGGAGATGAATTTGTAACTAAAATTATGAACTTTTAACTAAAATGATAGAACATGTAACTATATTAGTTACATTTTTAACAAACAAAAAAAGGAATTTTCAAGTAAGAAAGATTTTTCAGTCAAGTGAAAAAAAATGACAACCAAGCTGGAATTTTCAAGCAAAAAGATGAATTTTCAACTAAGAAGATTAATTTTCTACTAAAAAGAACGAATTTTCAACCAAATAGTTGAATTTGCAACTAAAAATATAAATTTTTAAACATAAATAGAATAATTAAATTTTCAAAGTTTTCAACAAAGTATGTAGTTAAATCCAGTAACATAAGACACATTTTACAAATGAAAAAACATTGTTATGTAATTTTATAAATCAAGTTCAAAACAAAAATCCCTTGATAAAATTCGCTGACTTTAAAAAAAATGCCCTGACAATTCCAGGTGAGTAGACACCCTGGTTTAAATCTACTGAAATCTATTAAAAACCCTTGAATTATGTTGAAATTCTCTGAAAAACTTCTCCATTTTTTTTTAAATCCCTTGAAATATATAGAAATTCCTTATAATCTTATGGAATCTTTTAACTTCTTTTGAAATCTTACAAAATCATTTGAAATTTCAAAAGCTCTTAAAATTTTCTATAATCCTACGAAATTATTTGAAATTTCAAAAGCTCTTAAGATTTTCAATTATCATACGAAATTATTTAAAAATCCTAGGAATCTTTTTAAATATACTGAATTCTTTAAAATCCTTTGCAATGTTTAAAATCCCTTAAATCTTTAACACCCGTAAAAATGTTTAAATCTTAGAAATCCTCTGAGACCTTATAAAATCTCTTAGACATTTATTTAATCTTGAAATTTCTTGGAATCTTGGCGCCGATCTGATAACATTTCTACAAATCCCTTAAATTACTTTGAATTCTCACGAACTATCTTGAAATTAGCAATATCTCTTAAAAGTTCTTAAAAAAGGCTGAAAACTTAAAAATACCTTGAAATCTTTAAAACTTTTGAACCTTTGATTTGAGTTCAAGACCTGTAATAAATAATATAATTACGGAAATTAAACTTAGGAAAACAAAAAATATTTTAAAATTCGATTATGCTTAGTTTGAATGACTTCAATTACACTCAGAGTAACTATGACATAGCAAATCATAAATCAGAATGAATACTGATCAGAACGACCTGAATTCGAAATATCTGATATCTTGCTGGTGTTTATCATCACTGTGTAATTATCTTTTAGTCATTAAAATGTAAACACATCTGATTGAAAAATAGCGACTTCTTAGATGAAAATAACCACAGGTTGAACATAAGTTTTAACAAGATGATCAAATATTAGCCATTCAGAATGTAAGAATACCAAATTCAGACATTGAACTTATTTTTGAATTTAAAAATAGTGACAATAGTAGCATATCTTTAAAAAAACCAGCAAAATAGTGTCATGCAATTTAGTTAATATTAAATAGAGGGACTAACTATTTTTGAAATCAGATATACATACAATATATATCTCCCACAAAATCGCGCGAAATTCTTTTGAATATTTTAGCATGCCCCTTGAAATCTGTTGAAGCCTCTTGAAATTTTTAGAAATCCCTCAAAATAATTAAAAATTTCCGATTTTTTAGATGGCGGGATATTTTAGCCAATCAGCAAAAAAGTTTTAAGATATGTTAAAAGGCAAAGTGAAAAAAAGTTACATTAACGAGCAATTCAGAAAATAGTAGCATTAGTATTATTTTTTTCAAAACAGTAGCAAAAGGCTGAGGCCTGCAAATTAAAAAAATTCGAAATTACGCAGTTTTTTATTTTAAGCTCTAAAAGCTGAATCATTCGACATTGAAGCGTTGATAATTATTCAAAGCCTGAAAATTTTAAACTTTCTTAAAATGGAATTTCAAATCTAAAACTTGTAAAAAGGTAAGAGTTAAAAATGAAACGTTTTAAACTGTCAGCACATGATTTTAAATATGATGCACATACAATTCTGAATATTTTAAGCAGAACATGTTTAGAAACGTCTAAAATATCTAAATTACAAAAAAAAACATTAAACTTAAATTATTAAACATAAAATAAATATAATTTATTAATACAATTGTCTACTTTCACAATCAGGGTGTCTACTCAAACCCTGAAAAAAAATTCCCTGATAATTCCAGGTTTTTTCCATGTATATCAAGATTTTTCCAGGGTATAATTTTTCATAGTACGGGTTCATTAATGTATTTCGCATTTTTTTTAACAATTGACTGAACATGTGTACATAATAAAAATATTAATTTTCAACTTAAGTGTTGAATATTTAACTGGAATAGTTGAATTTTATAAACCAAAGAGATAAAGTTTCAACCAAGAAGATTAATTTTCTGCAAAAAAATTACGAATTTTCTGCTACAGAAAATTCATTTTGAACTATTCAACTGGATTAATTAAGTTTTTAGCTGTAAAATTATGAATATTCAACAAAAAAGGGAATTTTTATTAAAGGTGGTGATTTTTCAAACAAGTAGTCGAATTTTCAATAAAACACATGAGTTCTCAACGAAAAATTTAATAACTGATATATCAACCGAAAAAGATTTTTATTTCAATAAAAAACAGTTGAATTTCACCAAAAAAGACGAATATTAAACATAATAATGCAAACCTTAACCAAAACAGACGAACAAAATGCATGAATTTTCAAACAAATAAGATAAAACTTTAACTAAAAATTGAATAGTTAAATTTTCGGTTGAAAAATCAATTTTCAACCAGAGATTAATTTTCAACTAAAATGATGGAATATTCAGCTGAATTAGATAAAATTTCAGTTAAAACAATTAATTTTGAACAAAAAAAGAAGGAATTTTCAACAAAATAGATAAATTTTCAGTTAAAGAAAAATAATTTTCAACTAAAAAAGCGAATTATCAACCAAATAGTTAAATTTTTTACCGAAGCAATGGATTTCCAATTAAAATGAATCTTTACGCTAATTTGAGGTTAATTTTCAACGAGTAATGTAGTAATTTATATTTCAATCAAAAAATACTTTTATTTTAAATAAAAAAATAGTTCAATTCAACCAGAGACGAATATTCAAAAGGAGTTACATTTTCAACTAAGAAAGATTTTACAGTCAAGACTGTTGAATTCTGCAGCAAAAACATTAATTTTCAACCAAGAAGATTAATTTTCTACAAAAAAAAAAAAAAAAATGTCAGCAAAATACATAAATTTTCGATCAAAAAAATTAATTGTCATAAACAAAAAAAGACGAATTTTTAACAACAATATTGAATTTTTCAACCAAAGAGATGGACTTTTAATAAAAATTATGAATCTTTAACAAACAAAAAATTAATTTTTGACAAAATACTTAAATTTTCGAATAAAGTAAGGAATTTTCTAATAAAATTATTAATCTTAAGCCATAATAGTTTAATTTTCAACCAAAATGATGAATACTCAACCAAGAAGAATAATTGTCTAAAAAAGACAAATTTTCAAGAAAAAAATATGAATTTTCAACCAAATAAAGATAAATTTGTTAATGAAAAAATTGAAGTTAATTTTTCAGTTAAAAAAATTAATTTTCTAAACAAAAGTTCATGAAAATAGTTAAATTTTGAATCAAAGACATGAATTTTTAACAAGAGTTCAACTTTCGACCAATTAGTCGAATTTTCAACCAAAAAGATTAAATTACAACAAAAATGATGAATCTTTTACTAATATTGTTTTATTTTAAAAAAAAATTATTTATTC
>CAKNWT010326613.1:1750-14316 GCA_932066315.1 Andricus coriarius | reverse complement strand
TTCTTTCTCCATGAGAAAGAAAATTTATTTGATGTCTTTGAGGAAACAAATTGCTCATGAAATTAGCACAAACAAATGCACCCATAGAACTTGGCAGCGGTATTTTATTTATTTCAGGACTACATATTCAATCACTGATGCATATGTCCGTGAATAATGACATGCATTTTTTGAATCAGGAATAAATATTTGGCTTTTTGCTAAATAACTAATGCCTCCAGAAATTAGTCACAAAGGAAGAATAACATATTAACTGGATAGGGGATTTCTCTTTCACTTTCTGAGGTCAGAATTAGGAAACATTACATTCCCTCTATGAAAGCATAAGGATAAAAAAGGGGTTTTATTGTTTTTAAATTATTCCTCGAGTAATGGTTTATCTAAGTGTATTATAACATTTTATATCTCTAACAATTTTCAACATCTATATTTATAATTGTTCGAAATTTTCTGAGTTTATGTTGTATACAAATCAAAATACAGATAGTATAAATAAGACTTAGATATTAAATATGAAAACCATTGTCCTAAATATGTCCCATGTAGAGTTTGAGTTTACACTGGCCACAGGGTGAAGAAAATCGATTTCAAATAGGGATATTTCATTGCTATTTATAGGATTTAAAAAGTTCATTGGCCTACTTTAAAAATTATAAACTAATCATTGCAAATTAAATAAATACTTGTAAATGCAGACAAATAAAAAGGGAATGAAATTGTCAGAAGATACTGCATGCATTTCACAAAGGCTATTTGCTCTTTGAAACTAATTAATGGGTGCGTTCGTGACACCTTGAAAACGTTAATAGAATTTTTTTCAATCGATACCGAGCTTTGCGCGACATTGCATATTCCGTAGTCCCCTTCTTACTTTTTGATTGCTCATGGCTTATTGCATTGCATTTTTTGATTTTGCTCGTAAAATCAACTCAGGAAACGTGATTGCTATTTAGGTATTCTGCTATTTTTATAAGATTTCAAATGTCAAATTTAGATTTTAAATAATTTTTTCAGGTTTGAGAAAAACTAGGAATTTTCTTTATTTAGCTTTGTTTAATATAATATTATATAATTATTATAATATTATATTTTATATAATATTTACATACAAAATAAAGTTTAACGAAGACATTACACTCAAAAAATATTTATAAAAAAGAAGAAACAGTTTCGTTAATACGATTTTTTTTATTTAACCAAAGATAGCTTCAAAGTGAAGAAAATAATATTGCAAAAAAAAACATTTCTTCGGACCAAGGAAATTTCTTTAAATTTAAACCAAGAGACGTTTATTTGAATCAAAGAAACTTTTTTTCACCGAGAGCCTATGAATATTTTTTTTTTATTCAAATTTGTTTTCCTTAGTGAAAATTCAGATAATATTAGAATTTAAGCCAAAATTACTAAAAATTTGAATTTCAAGAATGAAAGACGATTGAAAGACGAAATTAATCAAAATAAATTGTTCCAAATTTGATCGTTTTCGATGCTTGAAGTTCAAATTTTTACGTTTATTTTGTTTAAAATTTTTTTGTTTATTAAAAATGTTCTTTAATTTCCAAATATCTCTTAAACTTACTGTAATTTTTCCTAAATAAATAACTATTCCATTTTTGTTTATACGTCATAATTCAGGAATTTCACTTAAAATCTAATAATTTTCAAAATAGAAATATTAAAATAATAACGTTCAAAGTTTAAATTTAGATCTCTGAACACTTAAATGATTTAAGGCCTCCTAATTCAAACAGTTCAGTTTTAAATTGTTTATTTTTAAATATTAGATTTATAATAGCTTGTTTTAAATGAATATTCAAATATTGTGATACATTGAATAATTGTTTTTTCTCTTAATTAAAAAATTTTATATTGAATGGGTTACAAATAGAATATTTTAGACTTAAATCACATTTCGACAGAATTTGAAATTCAATAAGAGCGTTTAATTGTGAATCTATTAATTTCAAGTTCATTTTAAATTAAAAATAGTTTATAAAATTTCAAAATTGTACAATCTTTTCTGATATTAAAATATTTTGTTGGGACTAACTTTTTTTTAATTTAAAAAATAAGGTTCTTATGTGACGAAATATGAAATTAGAGTAATATTTGAACATGAGTCATTATAGCCAGCAATTTGTCCTCGTTGAAATTCGCGTGCTTGCCTGAAATTTATTTCTTGTCGGAAAATGTACGGGTCGACGAACCAAAGAAAATTAATTACAAAGATGATTTAGAGTTACTGCGACTCACGAATGTTTTTCTAAATCTATAAGAAATCGCAAATATCAAGACAGAAGGCTGGTGCCCTCCTCAGTGGCCACTACACTAACCAACTATGACTTTCTTCGGTTCTGATTCTGTCCCCATACTTCCCCCCGGAATGAATTGAAACTTTGAATTACGAAAAGCATGCAACCAGTAAAGGTAAAGTTTCAGGTGCTAAATGGAGACTAAGTGTTTGGAATGTTAGAGGGGTAAATGATTTTAATGAAAGATAATCACAAGAAACTATGCGCGTAAGGAGGCTAGATATTTTACCGAAGAAAAAGGGATGCGACATTAGAGAATAATAAGATGGGGAGTTAAAAAATGGTCAAGGGTTCGGTCTGATTATTATTCAAAGAGAAATTTAAAATCGTAAATATAAGATGGGGAGTTAAAAAATGGTCAAGGGGTCGGTCTGATTATGAATCAAAGAGAAATATAATATGGTAAATATAAGATGGGAAGTTAAAAAATGGTCTTGCAATATGGTCAGGAGTAGATAGTGAATCACATGGTAGTCAAGGGGTCGGTCTGCTTATGAATGAGAGAGCAACGCAGCATGTCAATATCCCCTAGATTGTTGTGGGTTAGAATTAAAGTGGGAACAGGAAGACTTTTTATCAAAGCGTGTTACGCCCTAGTCGATGGTGAAAGAAGAGAGCTAAAAGACGCCTTCTGGCCCGCGTGAAAAAAAGTTGCTTTGCTCAAGCATGAGTCAACAATAGGTCAGCAATGGTTAAATATTGTTCATGGATGGGACATGTTAAACTTTTAATTATTATTCTTACACCAAATTCGACGCTTTCCATAGTTAATCATGCATAAAAAACAATAGGGAGTTCCGCTATGACAAAAACATTATTAATTCTCTCTTTGAATCATTGACCAAAAATGAACCTAGTCTTAGGCGGTTTTTCGAACCTAAGCTCATCCATGGTCCCGAGCATCAAAATTGTACCCATCACTTTAAAGGCAAGTTTAAAAAATGCATTAAAATTTATATAAATCAATATTTTATGGTTAAATAATAATAATATTTTGCAGCCTAAAGTTCGATTACTAGTTAATACACATTTTTTTGACTTTAGTCAGGAATTTTCTAATTCTAAAAAACAAATGGGGGACAGAGTTTTGTCGTGTGCAAAATTTTGTAAATCCCGTGAGCCTGAGTCCGGCCCCAAAAATCGAACCACGAGGCCGACCTTACCCAATATCACTTTACACAATCTTAATAACACTATTCTGCAAAAATTACTTATTGCTTATCACCTACATTATTCAGGTCGTTTCTTATCAATTTTTAGATACAGATGACAAATTGTCAGCGAAAAATTTCTTATCTAAATGTCAATAAAAACTACCACAATCGTCGTATTTCCGAGGGAGTTTCCACTCCATTTAATACTTTTTACTCTTGCAAATTGTAAGCGTTGCAACTTCGTCTGTGACTTTCCAAGTTGAGGTTACAGATTACAATTTTAGAGGGAATTTATACACAGCTTTACCTTGCTGGTGCAATTCTAAGGAAAAGAGATGGACAAACATTGATCAGGAAAATTATTCAGAAAGGAAACAGCTTAACTTGAAATCGGAAACCTATATTTATATTTACCCTCCTGGTGTCATTATAAGGAGAAGAATGGGACAAGCCTGGATCAAAATTGCAAATGTTTTTCTAGCTTCGGTAACGCTAATAAAAATCCAGTGTTTGACACGTTACTGTTTGAAAAAACGTTACTTAAAAAAAAAATAACGCGTTACCTTTACCGTTACTGAAAAAAGTAACGCGTTACCTTTACGTTACTTTTTATTATTAAATTTTTAATACATCAGTTTATACAGTTTCATAAATCATACATCTATACACTAGACTTTCCATAAAAAATTCTATTTTTTTTTCAATAATACCGGCCAAGGCATTTTTGGTATCCCTTTTTCATAACGACTAGTACTAGACATAACCATGTCACTCTGGTCACTCAAATCTGGAGTATCGTGAGCAGAATCTATTTCGTTGTCATCTGTAGTTTTCTTTTTTTCACATTTGGTGAATCGCAGGCACCTTGAATCTCATGATTACTCATTTTTTGTATTTTACGAGACGATATTTTAAATCAATCTGATGAAAAATAAAAACTACCACAATCGTCGTATTTCCGAGGGAGTTTCCACTCCATTTAATACTTTTTACTCTTGCAAATTGTAAGCGATGCAACTTCGTCTGTGACTTTCCAAGTTGAGGTTATAGATTACAATTTTAGAGGGAATTTATACACAGCTTTACCTTGCTGGTGCAATTCTAAGGAAAAGAGATGGACAAGCATTGATCAGGACAATTATTCAGAAAGCAAACAGCTTAACTTGAAATCGGAAACCTATATTTATATTTACCCTCCTGGTGTCATTATAAGGAGAAGAATTAGACAAGCCTGGATCAAAATTGCAAACTTTTTTCTAGCATCGCTAACGCTAAATCATGTCAATTATTAAGAAAGAAAACAGCTTGACTCGAAATTGGAAATCTATATTTATATTTACCCTCCTGGTGTCATTATAAGGAGAAGAATGGGACAAGCCTGGATCAAAATTGCAAATGTTTTTCTAGCTTCGGTAAGGCTAATAAAAATCCAGTGTTTGACACGTTACTGTTTAAAAAAACGTTAACAAAAAAAATAACGCGTTACCGTTACCGTTACTGAAAAAAGTAACGCGTTACCTTTACGTTACTTTTTATTATTATATTTTTAATACATCAGTTTATACAGTTTCATAAATCATACATCTATACACTAGACTTTCCATAAAAAATTATATTTTTTTTCAATAATACCGGCCAAGGCATTTTTGGTATCCCTTTTTCATAACGACTAGTACTAGACATAACCATGTCACTCTGGTCACTCAAATCTGGGGTATCGTGAGCAGAATCTATTTCGTTGTCATCTGCAGTTTTCTTTTTTTCACTTTTGGTGAATCGCAGGCATCTTGAATCTCATGCTTACTCATTTTTTCTATTTTACGAGACGATATTTTAAATCAATTTGATGAAAAATAAAAACACCGCGAATAGCGTACTCTCGCATTGCTCGCTTGCACGTGAGACTAACAATACCGGCGCAACGTCACGTCAGTCACGTGACTCGTGAACGTATTTATTTGAACAGATTTCGTTTCGCGCTTCAGAACTACCAACCTTACTATTTAAAAATTGTTCCACAATCATCATGGCGCATTTTAATGGAGAAAAAATATTTAGTTGGCACACCGGTACTTGATATTTAAATATTTAATCTAATACTCAGCATTCCAAATTTTTATAAAATAACGTTTGGTAACGTGCGTTACTTAGCATTACCGTTACCAAAAAATCGTAACGAGTTACCGTTACCGTTACATTTTTAAAATAATAACGCGTTACCGTTACTGTCAAACACTGTAAAAATCAAACAGTAAGAAGGGGAAAAGTTGAAATTCAAATTGCAAGCCTATATACATCCTTAACCCTGCTGGTGTCATTCTAAGGGGAAGAATGGGACAAGCCTGGGTCAAAATTGCAAAGCTTTTTCTAGCTTCAGCAACGCTGAGTCATGTCAAATAATCAGCAAGACAGAAGCTAGAGTCTAAATTGGAAACTTATATTTATATTTACCTTGTTAGTGCCATTCTAAGGAGAAAAATGGGACAGGCCTTGATCAAAACTGCTAAGGTTTTTCTGTTTTCGGTAACGCTAAATCATGCGAAGTATTAAGAAAGAAAACAGCTTGACTTGAAATTCGAAACCTATATTCATATTTACCATGCTGGTTTCATTATAATATAGGTTATAAATTTACACTCTAGCTTTTTCCTTCTATATATTTGACACGAATCAACGTTTCTGAAGCTAGAAAAAGCTTTGCAATTTTGACCCAGGCTTGTCCCATTCTTCTGCTTAGAATGACACCAGCAGCGTAAATATAAATATAGGTTTTCAATTTACACTCCAGATTTTCTCCTTCTAATTATTTGACATGAATCAGGGTTGCTGGAGCTAGGAAAAGCTTTGCAATTTTGAACCAGGCTTGTCCCATTCTTCTGCTTAGAATGACAGCTGCGAGGTTCAAGATGGATAAAGGTTTGCAATTTGTTTGTCAACTTTTTTCCTTCTCACTGCGTGATTTCAATTAGCGTTACCAAAGCTAGATAAAAAGTTATGCTATTTTGATCAATTCTTGTTTCACTCTTTTCCTAAGAATTGCATCAGCGGGGTAAAGCTGTGTATAAATTTCCTCTGAAATCGTAATCTATAACCTGAACTTTGAAAGTCACACACGAAGTTGCAAGACTTACAATTAGAAAAAGTAAACAGTATTAAATGGATGGAAACGCTCTCAGAAATACGACTTTACATTTTCCAACACTAACTATAACCATTTTCTTTTCTTCCTAATGTTGGTTCTTCGCAGAAGAGTGTTAGTTAGGCCAAATTTAATAAAACTTTGGTCTCTAATAAGAATGTGTAACAGTGATTCTCGCGAAAGAATGAATGTGGTCGTTTTTTATTGACATTTGGATAAGAAATTTTTCGCTGACAATTTGTAATCTGCATCTAAAAACTGATAAGAAACGACTTGAATAATGTAGGTGATAAGAAATAAGTAATTTTTGCAGAATAGTGTTATTAAGATTATGTAAAGTTATATTGGGTAAGGTCGGCCTCGTGGTTCGGTTTTTGGGGCCAATCTTAGGCTCACGGGATTTACAAAATTTTGCACACAACAAATCTCTGTCTCCCATTTGTTTTTTAGAACTAGAAAGTTCCTGGCTGAAGTCGAACAAATGTGTATTATCTAGTGATCAAACTTTAGACTGCAAAATATTATTATTATTTAACCATGAAATATTTATTTAAATCAATTTTAATGCATTTCTGAAACTTTTCTTTAAAATGATGCGTACAATTTCGATTTTCTGACCCATGAATGAGTTTAGGTTCGAAAAAACTCCTAAAACCAGGTTCATTTTTGGGGAATGATTGAAAGAGCGAATTAATAATGTTTTTGTCATAGCGGAACTCCCTATTGATGTTTTTATGAATGATTAAATATGGAAAGCGTCGAATTTGGTGTTAGAATAATCATTAAAAGTTGGCATGGGTCTTGGCCACGAGCAATGCTTAAACAACGCCAACGATCCATGCATGTCCCATCCTTGAACAATCCTGAACCTTTTTTGACCTATTCTTAACCCATGCTTGAGCAAGGCAACTTTTTTCACGCGGGGGGACACTTTAAATGATACTGTAGGCATTTGCGATCATGAGAAAAGAATCATTTTATTAGGAGATATGAATAGATGGATTGGAGTCCAACGCAAGGGTATGAAAAGGGTGTTTGGTAATGTTTAGATCCAAGAAGAAACGATAACGATGAGAGATTGGTTAGCTTATGTTTAGGAAAGTGCTTGTTTATTAAAAGTCCTTAGTTTAGGCATACAATGATCCCCCGGTACATCTGGAACATAGGTCTTAGTCACAGTATGATTGACTTTATAGACGCGAATGAAGGGCTGAGAGAGCTAGTAAAAGATACAAGGGTTATGAGAGGTTCTGAATGTAAAACGGATCATTGAGAAGATTGAAAATTTACAGAAACCAGAAGTGCAAATAGGTTTTCAGAATAGGATATTCGACCGCATAGATAGGGCAACTTGGGAGGCGCCAATTCACAATAAAGATATAGAGGGCGCTTGGATTATGCTCCGGGATATCATTCTTAGGAAGGCATTGCAGTGTGTGGTACTGCGATTGTAGGATGAATGTATCGTGATGCGTGGTGGAATGATGAAAACCGCGTAGCCGTCCATGAAAATAAGCAAGCGTATCTAAGGAATTTTAATACTACAGGCCTTAGCGATGGCGATAGAATTAGACTAGAAAATGATTATAGGTACATAAAAAGAAAAGTAAAAATACAAGTTAAAGCAAGCAAGGATAAAACCGAAGCGGAAGAAGGGGTGAAAATGGAAAACGCTTTCGAAGGAAATATGAAATTCTTTATTGGCAATTGCACAAGGAAAACAAGAAAGGAAGTAGTAGTACATAGTTAGTCGGCATTAGATATAACAAGGGTGAAATGGTATATGATACAGGTGGGATATTAGACGCTTTGAGAGACACTTTCAAGAAATTATTCGGAGTTGAAGCTATAGGACAGCAAGTTTGCAACATATACTTGTAAAACACGATACGTCGGATAACCTGGTTGAAAGAATTAGTGCTTCTGAGGTTCGGAATATCATCAAGTACAAACTAAAGAAGATAAAAAGAACTGCAATAATTACTGAGGTAACAGCTTGATAAGCACGATAAACGAAATATATAAAAAAATACTTATTAATAGAGTAATAAAATAACGGAAGAAAAGATCTAGAAAGTCCAATGTGGAATCACGCCAGGAAGATCATGTGCGGATCAGATATTTAGCTTGAGACAAATCGTAGACAAAGGTTTGAGGGTAAACAAAAAGTTTTCTGTGCATTTATTTATCTGGAAAAAGCGTTTGATACGGTAAAAAGAAGTAAGCTTTAGGAAGTCCTGGAAGAGTGCGAAGTCAATGAATGGTTCCTGAAAGCAATAAAATCAATATAATTATGCAGGTAGCAAAGCGAGTGTGAGAGTAAATTGGAAGCTGAGTGACTGGTTCGTTATGAGGCAAGGTGTTAGATACGGGTGCGTTATACCCACTTGGCTGTTTATTATATTAATGGAAAAGTGTCTAAGAATGACCCTCCTAGACGAAGGTGTGCATTTCGGGATAGTGAAGGTGCGTGGGTTAGCATTTGCATATGATAAGGTTGTTATGGCAGAGTCAATCGAAGACTTGCAAAGAATGTTCAGCAGACTGAATATTAGCTTGATGAACATGGGCCTTAAAATTAATGTAAATTGAACAAAAATTATGTTGTTTGAAGGAAAGGTTGAAAAAACAGTATGCAACATTGCCCTACACGACGAGAAGATAGAACAAGTTGATAAGTACGTATATCTTGGTAGTTTATTTACTAATGACGGAAAGATAGATGGAGAGATGGATATGCGTATAAACGAGGATAAGAAGGTTATTGGCAGGGAAGGGTCCATTGTCAGAAGTAAAAATATATCAGGTAAACCAGAAATGGCGATATGTATTCATGTACTTACACCCACTCTGCTGTACGGTAACGAGATCTGGGCATGTCAAGAAAAGAATAGGAGTGAAGTTAACGCTGCTCGCATGCAATACCTGCGCATTGTGTACGGTAAAGATCTAATGGACAAAGTCAATAACAAGAGAATCCTCAAAGAATGTGCTAAAGATGAGACACTATTGGGCAAAATTGGAAGAAATTTGTTGAGATGATTTGGACATGTTGAGAGAATGAAAGATGAATGACTGACGAAACAAATATATCGGGGTAAGGTGAATGGTAGCGTACTCAGAGGCAAAGCGAGCAAAAAGTGGTTGGAATGTGTGAATGAGACCCTAGTTCAAAAAAATATAAAAAGCCATAGAAAAACAAAAGCTGGCATGAGGAAATGCATGGACGTAAAGGAAGCTAAGGAAGTATGCCAGGACAGAAAAGTGTGGCAACAAACAGTTTATAAGAAATGCATGATAAAAAGTGTCAGTGTAGTGAATGACGCCTGAAACGAAAAACCTCGGACACTATAATTGGCCCGAGTATAGAGCTTTACATAATGACTTTGTGAAGCTCTTCGCCTGGGGTGCTTGCTAGAGAGATAAGTTAACGACCTGGGTCGAAGCATTGCTGCGAAATCAACGTGTTATTTAAATAATAAACAACAAGGGAATTCTAGATTATTCGAAAAATCTATACCCCTTCCCTTATACCGCCTTGTACAACTCGCTTCATCACTTTTCTCCTATAAACACCCTGATCCACAGCTAGAACCGAGTGAGTCACGCTTACCCCGAAGGGGATCGGCTTAATGTTATAAAAATCTAAGAATACTAATTTACTAGCAGTAAATGCACGCGTGCAAGGCACGCGTTCAGCTTTCTCCGTTTTTAATTCCTAATATTGAAAACATAAAGAACTTACAAATCCATAATCATTTTTTGTAATCACTTCAAATGTCATCCACTTAATATCACATCAAATGATTTAATTATTAATGAATTTGATCTGAAATTCTTTCGAGTTCAAAGAGTTAAATTTTTTAATTTCAGCTTTTTTTCTGGATTGAAAGAGAAAACGTTTAATTTTAAAATTTTTATTTAGTTCGAATGCAGGATTTTTTTTGCTGAATTGGAGCAGGAAGTTTTTTATTTCAAATATTTTTATTAATATTTTAATTGAGTTGCAGCGAGCAGCTTCTTCATTTTCAACATTTTTCATGTGATCAGAGGGAAGAATTTTTTATATTGAATCTTTTTTTTTAATCGGGAGAATAAATTGGTTTATTTTACACATTTTCATTAAGTTTGCAATAGAGCCAATTTTGGTATTTGTTTTGTTTCTGAACTGCAAAAGGGAATTTTTGTTTTCAATTTATTTTACTTTGATATTAATTCTTTTCTGAATTTGTAGAGAAACTTTCTTTATTTTTAACATTTGTATTGAGTTAGAGGGTTAGTCAATTTTGGTTTTTATTTTAAGTCATTTTTTTAAATTTTTTAAATTTATTATTATTTAAATTTATTTATTCATTTTTACTTTTTTATTTTTATTTTTATTTATTTATTCATTATTGTTTAAATTTAAAATTCACAGTTTTAATTGTTTTTTAAACTGTTAGTGATTCGAACGGAGTCAATTTCTGTATTTTGAACATTTTACTTGGGATGAAGGGCCGCAATTTTTTTAGTTTAGTTTTCTTTTATAGTTTTTAATTTTAAATGTTTAACTCATATAGGGTTACCATCCGTCCTGGTTTTTCGGGACTTATCCTCTTTTTTCGAGGTCTGTCGTGGTGTCCTGGTTTTTTCTTGAAAATAAGCAAAATGTCCTGGTTTTTTACGAAACCAAGATTTTTGACATCAAATATTTCATATTTTTATTTTTCTACAATCGTAGTTGTATGTTTCAGCATAATACTGAATGCGACTTTATAGAAATGCGCACGCTATTCAAATTTCTTCACGATTATGTACTTAAACCGGAAAACGCAAATATATTGCATAAAATTAGTAGCAAAGCTAAATTTAGCGATTGAGTACCTTATACACCTGTACAGTGCTTCGGTGTACATGTATTTATTTATAAATACAATAATTTACCATTTTAATAATAAAAAATTATAATTGCATTATGAAATAGATAATTAAATTATTAAATAACAATAATTACCATAATAATACATTATTTATACCATTTCCCAGACTTTACTCACCGATATCTGTTACATTTTTGTCTTGATGACATTTTTTTTAGGGATCGCGTGGAGATTTTTGAGCGTCCTGGTTTTTCACCCGACCCAAATGGTTACCCTAACTTATATCACTTTCATCATTAAAATTGTGCATTTTTAAATACGTAATTTTAATACACTTTCAGTTCCAAAGCCTCTTCAAAATGATTTATTTTTCAAAGCTTAAATTTGAAAATATTAGTTTTTATACCTCTTAATTTTTAATTGATTAATCTAACACGTTTTGAATTTGAAAGTATTTTTTAAATATTCTTTAATTTGAAACTGGAAACCTGAAAAACTAAACTGTTTAATATCAAAAGGCGGCAAATTTGAACAATCCAGAAAAATGTATTAGATTTCATACTTTCCATTGTCATAAGCATCATTAAAAAATACATTCGCCCTTCAAAAATAAAGATCAGAAAAGAGTTTTTTTCCGAAATTAGGGTTCATTTTTTTGTTTGACTTTCTTCATATCAATCAAAAATTATTATGTTTAGTAGAAAAAGCATTAAGAACCCTATTGAAACTAGTTATTTTACACTTGTTTGCTTCAAAAATTTAAACAATAAAGCGAACCAATTAAAAAACAGGGAAAAAAACAATAAAATCATATCTGCGAACTAAATTTATGCTGCGAACAAAATCTATTAGTGTCGCAGACTTTTCGATTATTATAATTAATAATAATGTATCGCTTTTAAATTTTTAGTTTCGAAGGTGTTAATATGAATATTAATGAATGTTTCAAATGAAAGATATTGTCAATCCCTAAATTGCAGTCTTTCATAAAATCCCAGAACTGTAGACGATAATAAGCTAATTAGAGTCTCAAGTACCCATAGAATAAGAAAAGATAAAGATGTTACGCCACAATGAAAATGGGTCAAGTTGAATACAAAAA
>CAKNWT010326612.1:0-12424 GCA_932066315.1 Andricus coriarius | reverse complement strand
CCAAAACTCCAAAATTAGTAACGCAGTTTATGGATGGCACCTAACAGGAAAAATTTTACGTGTGACGAGAAAGGGGTTTGGCCCCGCCAGGCCTCGACTACACCACTCGTTATTAAATAGATAATAATATCAAAATGGGCAAAGGGAAAAATAGATGCTTTGCAAACAGGCTCTATCAACATTTGGCTCCCTTATATTATCAAATAGAGTCTTCTTTAGAACTAATTCATCCTTTGCGGGTTTTTACCAGAAAAAGGTGTTATTTTTGTTGCAGCTCATTTAAAACAAAAATTAATTATAATGGAAACCTCAGTTTTTTCTGCTTGTATGAAAACACAAAATCGTGTAATTTTCTGAATTTGGAATGTTCGAAGGAAAACAATTAAATGAACCTATGGGGATTAGCAAAGGAAAAAAGGAAAGAAGCCTCAATAACCGTAATACATTATCATTTAAATCTTTTAATTCAATCTTGATCCGATTGCAGATTGCCAAGAATATTATATTTTAGATTATCTTTTTTCCATTGAATTAATGATACAGATTCTGTAGAGAATCTTTATCTGAAACAGCTTCAGTAAACCAACGTGGGAAGATTGGGTATTTTCTACCTACGTGACATTCCGTCATTTCAAACGGGGTCATATCGTCCACTTCACCGCTCATCATGTTTATTTTTATTCTTGTATGACTTCTATTTATCCTATATATTCCGCGAAGGATCCCTGTATACTCCAGTATTGCAAAAACGTCACCACTGGATGTCGATAATACAATATGTTCTCGGGTTGGCACGGACACATATTTAGCATGTTTTAACATCACTTGAATTCGGTTTTCGGCAGGAAAAATGTATCTTCGAAACTCAAATTGCCGGCGTGGATTTATCTGTGGAACAAGCCGGATGTACCCAAGTTTTGCAAGTGTATATCCAAGTACTTCATGAGAAGGAGGCCTGCCTGGAGGAGAACTGGAAGACGTCCGGTCAACTGAATGACGTCTGGCAGCAGAAGAATAACCAGGATCACGTTCGACATTGGTATTTCGTGCCGACTTTAGTGAATCGTAATCGGAAAATGCTTTGATAAAATTTTTTGGGAAGATTGGTTGATATTTGCCTATTGGACAATCCTTTTTTTCATCCGGAGTCAAATTATCAACTGCGCCGCTTATAATATTAATTTTGATTCGAGTACTATTTGTCCTATACATTCCAAGCAGAAGTCCGCCATAATCTAATATTGCAAATGCGTCACCATTGGATGCTGATAATACAATATATTCTATGGTTGGAGCAAACACATAGCTCAACTCATTTATTCGCATTCGAATTGATTTATCGGTAGGAAAAACGTACCTTCGAAATTCAAATTGGTGGTTCTGATTTGTGCGAGGAATAAGCCGAACATATCCAAGTTGTTCTATTGAATATCCAAGCACGTGATCAGTAGGAGGCCTGCCAGGAGGAGAGTTGTACCTGGCATGAATAGGAGACTCCTCAGGAGTAGAAAACCGTTCATGTGAATTTTCTCTGACAGAAGAGGAAGAAGCAGGATTACGTTCTCCATTAGAATTCCATTCAAACTGCAGCGAATCGTAATTTTCAAAAGATTTGAGAAAACTGCTTGGGAAGATAGGGTGAGTGATGCCTACTGGACAATCCCTCATTTCATCTGAGGTCAACTTATCAATTGTGCCGCTTATCATGTTTATTTTCACTCTCAAATAACGTGTTTCTCTCCTATATATTCCACGAAGAACTCCGTAATCTGCTAATATTGCAAAAATATCACCATTGGATGTTGATAATACAATATGTTTTTGGGTTGGCAGGAGAGTAAAATGCTTTCCATCTGCTCTCCAATAAATTGGGTTACCAGGTGCAAAAATATAGCCTCGAAATTCCAACCGAAGGTTCTGGTTCGTGCGCGAAATTAGCCGAATATATCCAAGTTGTGCAAGTGAATATCCAAGTACTTTAATAGAAGGAGGGCTGCTAGTGGGAGATCTGGACCTGGCACGAAAAGGAGGCCCCTCTCTGAAAGTCTGGTCAGGCGTATGTTGTTTGCCAGCAGCCGAAGAAGAAGGGGCAGGATTACGTTCGCTATGCTGCGTGCGGTCGGACTGTGAACTGCATTCTGGAAGAAGAAACAGAAGTTTTTTTTCAGGACATTTATGTCTGCTACCTTTGGCTTAATTCAATGTTTCTTTTCAGAATTCATCACAGTAAAATCTATACATTTATTTCAATCCGGGATCCTTTATTGGGCGTTCTAATATGATCTCATCAATAGTCTATTTTAGTAGCAGTTTCCGTCTTGCTTAGTTTGCGAACTTCAGATTGAGAAATGATCCGAGACAGTGAACTGAAATGATTCAGAGGGTGCATTGTTGCATTCTTTCAATTGATCCAAACTTGAACCTTACGAAAAACAAAAAATAGATTAAGTGACCAGGAATAAGAACCTTTTAGGTTGGACCGGAGTTGAAAGGATTTCTTAAGAATCCTAGTCCGCACTGGAGCCTTAAAATTCTTGAGGGTGGGGCTGAGGGGTAGGACCCTGGCCTCTTAAATTTTAAAGGGTCCATATTACAGATATGAAACCTTTGTTTTAATGTTTCCAGTCTGGACCCGGAACTTTGAGAATTAAAAGGTACTCTTGGTGAACCCTTCAACATGGGGACCAAGCTAAAAGATTCCTTGAATTATATTCGAGAAATTTACAAAGATGATTTAATACAGTTAAGGGGCAGTTTATGTGGCCGCATTGAAATTATTGAATTGACGTGTGATTGTGCAAAAGAGTCCTGTGGCCACGCAATATACGCAGAAGTGTGATAGAGCACATTGTGATGCGCAGTAAGGTTACACGGCACTTGCGTCTGTGCAGTTGAGTTCAATGGCGCATATGGCTCCGCAGAAAAGGTAAGGGGTTACTAACAGACGCACAGCAGATTTGCATAGCACTGACAGCTGCGCATTAGAGTTCCATGGAACTTGCAGATGCGTAATTGAACTGCGTCGAAGGAATGTCTGTGTAGTAGAGTCACGCTGCACTTATGGCTACTGACCGAGCATGGTTCTGTTTCATGCTAAGTTACCGACAGGTAATAAAGGTCGATAATGAAGATTGATAAAATGGAACGAAGCTTAACCGATATAGGATGGATCTACCTTATCAAACGAATTAAGCTAGAAGTGATTATCTTTCAATTGAGGAGTTGCATTTTGTAAAAAAAAACTATTAATTTTCGACCAAAAAGGATGTGTTTTCAAACTCAAAATAGGAATGTTTAACAAAAGGGATGGAAGTTTTTTTTGTAACTTGCCAAAATTAAGTAAGTACGGTGCAAGATTTATAGTAACTTTTAGAGAAATTGAAGTTACTTCTTTAAGTAAGTGCATCGAGATATTTTTTTTGCTGTGTAACGTATCTGTAAGGAGTATCTTCAAAAAAGAAAGTTACTCACCTCCCGCAGCTTGTTGACTTGTTTGGCTCGAAGAAGACTGCCACCTCTTCTTAGGAGGAAGTGCAATAGGTGAGTCACCCTGCGAACTTAATTCTGTAAGAATAAATAAAAATGGATGAATTTTTACTTAACATACTAAAACTGAGAAAACCTTGCTACAGAATTTGCATTTTAATTCAGTCAATAATATGTAGCCGGTCAAATTGTCGCGAATATTGCATTTTGAAACGTGGTTCCAATTTTATTTTGTACTCGAGGAACTGACACTAAGCAAAACTGAGGATTATCCGGATGAAAGACGAGCCCAATTTGATTCTTAATTTCCAACGAATCCGCCAGGTGTCCGCCTCCGATTTTCTTTATTCAGACAAATCTGCCCAAATCGGGTTTTTGGAGGTGAAAGCGTGTCCGAAAATTGGGTTTTTAAATACGTATGGTCACCGTAATTAAACTTACCAACAAAATCCAGAAAAACCGAAAATGTAAGAATTAGAATGTAGCTGGCGATCGTCATTTTTTGTTCGGTATTAGACAGATTTCCTGAATGTCGACTAAGACTGACGTGGAAATTTTCACCACGGAAGCAGAAACTGCCACGTTTTGTAAATAGACTTTATGTGCGCATGAGTGATTGAGGCATTTATGTCCTTAGTGTCTCTTGGAGATATTTCTGTTTTTAATAGGTAAACATCGAGATACGAAAAAATCACGTAATAGTCAAGAACTGAAGCTAAGAAAAATATAATTTATTACTTTGATGTCAGAAAAAATTTCGTTGATTATTATCACATCATATTTGTTGAAAGTTTTATAACTGCGCTAACTTTTATTGGAATTGCAGAAAATCACAAAGTTAAACGATGTTTGTTTAAAAGTACGTTTTTACGCAACAAAAATGCAAAAACGAAAAACATTAACAATAAATTAAGATCGACTAAGATTACCTAAGATTACTTTGGATTACATAGGATAACTCTGGCATACATGAAATAAAATATATTAATTTTCAAGAAACTAGTTGAGTTTTGAAATAAACAGATGCATTGTTGTTACTACAATACAAATATTTATTAATATATATTTTTAAACCGACGTGATAAATTTGTAAGAAAATTGATGGGTCTCCGACCATAAAATTAATTTTTAACGAAGCAATTCAACTTTAAACCAAGCAGTTAACCTTTTAACAAAAAAGTTGTATTTTCAAGCTACATTCTTGGTTCAACAAGATAAATTGATTTTCAACTAAAATAGACAAATTTTCGACTAAAACTGGCACCTACTTTGACTAAATTTTTAAAACGCAGTTTAACTCTAAACCATGTGGTTGATTTTTCGACTAAAGAGACGAATGTTTAATAAATGAATATTTTGTCAACAATTCAATATTCTAACTATAAAAGATGAATCATTATTTTTTTAAATCCATTTCGAACCAAAAATAAAATGTTTGCAGGTTTAGTTATATAATTTTCAGCCAAAGAATTTGTATTTTCGAAAATTAATTGCAGTACAAAAATAAATATTATCGACCCTGAGACCAATTAAAATATCTTCTATAAAACAAAGAAATGAGATTTCAATTGAAATGATGAATTTCAAACTGGAATAGTTGAAGTTTTAGTTTTAAAAAATTAATTTCCAAGCAAAAAAAATAAGACCAATTTTTAAGAAGCACTTAAGATTTTCATCGCACTCTGTTCTCTTCGCTTTCAAGTTTGAGCGCACATGAATTGGTGGCAGAAACACAAAAGTACAAATTACACAGCCACACAAGAAAATCTTTTTTTGGGTCTGGAGGTCAGACAATGTTTGCAATATGTTTTTTGGGTCGCTGAATCCAAATCCGAGGTCCGAAAACCCCCAGCACTTCAGGGTTCTGACATAACCTCAAAAACCCGCATGAAATTTTTTTCCGAGTCCGGGGGTCAGACTATACGTTTATTATATGTTTTCGGGGTCGCTGAATTCAAATCCGAGGTCCGGAACCCCTCAACACGTCAGGACGTTTTTTCTTGGTTTAAAGTTTTTTCAATCAGAGTTTTTATTTGAAAATGTAACTATTCAACTATTTATTGAAAATGCATCTTTGCATGATGAAAATTCAACTTTTGGTTAAAAATTCAGCTATTTTGTTAAAAATCCAATTATTTTTGTAAAATTTTTCTATTTTGTTAAGGTCATCATTTTTGGTTGAAAATGCAACTATGTTGTTGAAAATGCATCCTTTTGGCTTTAAAAATTTATCTTTCTTGGCTAAAAAGTATTTTTTTTTTTTGTTAAAAATTCAAATGTCTTCGAAAAAAATTATCTTTTTCGCTGGAAAATTTTACGATTTGGTTAAATCCTGGACTGCTTTTTGTAAAACTCGTCTCTCATTTGGAAAGTTCATCTATGTGGTTTTTAATGCAACTGTTTTGTATTGAATTCAATATGTTATTTACATTAATTTTATTTAAAAGAATTTACTGTCGTAAAATCCGTCTTTAGTCAACGGTTGCGTTACTTTCGCAAGTGGGAGGGGGGGGGGGGGTAAAAGTTAAAATTAGTAAAACAGTTTATGGATAGTTCATAAATGGAAAAATGTTACATGTCACCAGAAAGTGGTTTGGCCCCGCCAGGCCTCGACTTTACCACTCGTTATTGATTAGATAAAATATCAAAATGGGCTAAGAGAAAAATAGATTCTTTGGAAATAGGCTCTATTAAAATTGGGTTCCCTTACATTTACAAACAGAGTATTCTTTAGAACTAGTTCATCGTTTAGAGTTTCTATCCAGCAAGAGGTGTTGCTTTTTGTTGCAGCTCACTTAAAACAAAAATTCATTTTGATGGAAACCTTAGTTTTTTCTCTGTGTATGAAAATACAAAATAGTGTATATATTTAAATTTGAAATATTCGAAGAAAGACAATTGAATGGCCTTATGGTGATTAACAAAGGATAAAAGGAAAGAAGCCTCGGTAACCATAATACATTGGCATTAAAAACTTATATTTCCATTTTGATCCGACTTCATATTACTAAGAATATTATGTTTGAGTTTATCTTTTTTCAATTGAGTTATTGATACAAATACTGTAGAGAAGCTTAATTTAAAACAACTTTAATGGGCCAACGTGGGAAGATTGGATATTTTCTGCCTACATCATATTCATTCATTTCAAATGGGGTAATATCGTCCACATCACCGCTTAGCATGTCTATTTTTATTCTCGAATTACTTCTATTTATCATATATATTCCACGAAGAATCTCAGTGTACCCCACTATTGCAAAAACGTCACCACTGGATGTTGATAACACAATATGTTCTCTGGTTGGCACGGAAACGTATTTAGCATGTGCTAACATCACTTGAAATCGATTATCGGCAGAAAAAACGTATCTTCGAAACTCGAATTTCTGGTCTGGATTTATCTGTGGACTAAGCCGGAGGTATCCAAGTTTTGCAAGTGTATATCCAAGTACTTCATGAGAAGGAGGTCTGCCCGGAGGAGAACTGGGAGAAGTCCCATCGAATTAATTAGGTCTGGTAGGAGAAGAATAACCAGGATCACGTTCGCCATTGGGATTTCGTGCCGACTGTAGTGAATCGTAATCTTCAAATGCTTTAATAAAACTGTTCGGGAAAATTGGGTGATGTGTGCCTACTGGACAATCCCTCTTTTCAGCCAGTGTCAAACTATCAACTGCGCCGCTTATAATGTTTATTTTGATTCGTGAACGATTTGTCCTATATATTCCACGGAGAGTCCCACTATAATCCAATATTGCAAAAGCGTCACCATTTGATGCTGATAATACAATATATGATAGGGTTGGCCGGAACACATAGCTCTTCTCATTTATTCGCATTAGAATTGATTTATCTATAGGAAAAACATATCTTCGAAATTCAAATCGCTGGTTCGGATTTGGACGAGGAATAAGCCGAACATATCCAAGTTTCTTTATTTTACATCCAAGTACATGATCAGTAGGAGGCCTGCCAGGAGGAGAGTTGGACAGAAGAAGAACAACGAGGATTACGTGTGCCATTAGAATTCCATTCGAACTGGAACGAATCGAAATCTTCAAAAAACTTGAGAAAACTGCTTGGAAAGATTGGGTGATTGCTGCCTACTGGACAATCCCTAATTTCATCTGGGGTCAAGTTATCAATGGTGCCGCTTACCATGTTCATTTTCACTCTCGAAATATGTGTGCGTGTCCTATATATTCCACGAAGAACCTCTCCATACGCTAATATTGCGAAAATGTCACCATTGGATGTTGATAATACAATATATTTTTGGGTTGGCACGGGAGTATAGTGCTTTCCCTCTACTCTCCAACTAATTTGTTTACCACCTGCAAAATTGAAACATCGAAATTCGAATTGAAGTTGCTGATTCGTGCGCGAAATGAGCCGAATATATCCAAGTTGTGCAAGTGAATATCCAAGTACTTTAATAGGAGGAGGGCTTCTAGTGGGAGACCTGGACCTGGCACGAACAGGAGAATCCTCTCTGGAACTCTGATCAGGAGTATGTTGTTTGCCAGCAGCAGCAGAAGAAAAAGAAGGACCAGGATTACATTCGCTATGATGATTCCGGTCGGACTGTGAACTGCATTCTGCAAGAAGAAATAGAAGATTCATTTTTTTCAGGACATTTATGTCTAATACCTTTTTCTGAATGCAATGTTTCCTTGCAGAAACCATCGCAGTAAAAACTAGACATTTATTTTAATTTGGGATCCTATTTTTGGCGTTTTAATATGATCTCATACATACACTGAAAAAAATTATCCATGTAAGTTTACACGAACAACGTTGGTACTATTACAACCTACGTTGTTCGCGGGGTTTTAACCGGCAGCAGCATATTTCAATCCCGATTTGCAATGGCACTTTCAGGTTATGTATTTCTCCTGGAAATGGAAAAATCACGGACCCATATTGGAAATTTGTAAGATGTTAGATTTTTACGAAAAAATTGGTAAATTTCCAGCAGTTGGTAAAATAACCATCCGAAGTAGTAAATTTCCTATAAATCGTACATTTTCAGTAAACCGCAATATTGCAAAAAAAGTAAGGTCCCAATTTTTAGTGGTAATTGCATCAAAAATTGCAACGTTTTACGTGTTTATTGTAGGATTGGGAAAGGTAGACTGTAGTTAGCAAAAGTATAAAATTATTTATTGTGAATACATACTTATTGGAATACTTTCTTAAAACAACAGTTTTTGAACTATGAACGTGAAAATGTGGTTGAAAAAATTTTTAAATCCTACCTTTGGCGAACGACTAAAACTTGGCGATACATACGTGAAAATAAGGCATTAATTAATCATTGATTAATGAAAGGTACTAATAAATTATTTGAAATAAATTTCATTGAGCCTATTTTTTAAAATAAAAGCAGTCGACCTGAATATAATATATAGGCCAATACGCAGTATCACCGTCCAATAACTTTGTAATGCTTATATTGCTTATTAAAAAACAGAATATAATATTATTCAAAATTGGCGGAAAATTAGAATTTCTTGTTCCACAAGTAAAAATTAGGCTATTATTATTATTCGCATTAATTTTTATTGAGTGTTTTGATTCCTTCGAAGCATCAGACCTAATCGAAGTGTTAAATTTTGAAAAGCAAAACAAATCGGTCCGAATTAAATAGACTAACTTTTTCCCCAGAAAGTTTACTATGCTTTTATTTGCAGAATAATAAATGCCTTATTTGTATACAGCCATACGAAGTACTGACTAATCATACGTCGCATTAATCAAACTACTCTCACATTGATTATTATTAAAATACTTATGCAATTTTGAGAAACGATTGTAACGGATTATCACGTATCACTTCCCATTCAATTTGTAACACTTATACACTACAGAAAAACATAACATAATATTATGCAACTTTTGCGGCGGAAGATCCGTTTGTCCTTTTGTTAATGCAGAGTTATTTCTTGAAAAGTCTTATACAATTTCGAAGCATTTGGATGATTCGTAACATTTCCACAGCTTCTCCTTCTGATGCATGCTGTATATTTTCTACTTTGCGACGACTTTCTGCAAAAATAAATAAATAAAATATTAAGGTATCATGCTAAATAATGTCACATTGAATAATATAAAAAGAGTTTACTAACCAAAAAGAACCAAGGTGGGGTACGCCACTGAATTTGTCATAGCAGGAGGAGTACTTCCAATCTGTTTGGTGAAAATTCAGAGTTAATTAAAGTAATTAATGAAGTTATTAATTAGGGCAATGTATTCCTAACGACTCAAACCATTCTTTTCCTATATATGCAACATTATTTACAATAAAATATTTGTACTTCAAACGCAACAGTAAATTACAGCTTCAAAGACCTTTCCCCTTCTGTCTTGTGAAAACGTAAGGGCTTCTTCAGAATTTCGATTTTAAAATCTCACGCTTCCACGTTTTTATCACGTATTCTTGTGAATAAATTCTTTAAAATCCATTAAAATATTACAAAAGCCCGTGAATTTACATCAAATCTGATAATACTTCCTGAAATCCTGGATAATTCATTAAAATACCTTAAGAACTCCTGAGACCCTGAAAGATTTAACGTTTTTTTCACTGAAAAATCTGTTTGAGACAATGGAAATGGTTTACATTTTTTAAAGGAAGAAATAAAACAATTTCATTAGGGTTGAAAATAACAATTCAGAAAATGTAAAAGTTTAAAATTTTGTTGCCAATTTTCCTCAGTAAAGTAAAGCTTTAAACATTTTTAGCGTGCATTCTTTTCTTCCGTAAAACAAGGGACGAATGAAAAACATAAGAGATAAGCGTCCATAACCTGTCTAACTTCATGGGAAATTTATTTTCCTCTTTATTTAAAGAAAAGAAAAACTGCCCACTTAGTTTATAGACGCTCACCAATAAAAATATAAATCAAATCTAAATATTAATCAAACTTACCTTTTCCATAAGATATGCTTTATTAACGTATTTTTTCAGCTAACACTTTTGAAACACGGGTCAACACCGCGGTAAAAAAGAGAGCGCGTATATTCGTACTTTTCGTTGCGCGGTACGACTTTCGTAGTTGCGGGAACTTTAAAAATGATATTTACAATTTAAAACTTCAGTGTGAATATCAAGAAAAAGAAAATGTATGCAATTACGTACAATGCAATAGATGGAGTGGGATAATAAGAATTAATAGGTGTAAATAAATGTTTATCAAGAATAATTAAGCAGTAATTTAAATGAAAGGGAAAACTTAGCATTAATAACTAAAAGAGGATAAACCAATTGACTTGATCTAAAGAAAACTGAACAATAATTTAATCTTTCAAACACAATTTTATCTCAACAACAATTTAAAAAATTTAGGTCGTTTTTTTGCATTTTAAATTTTGACCCAAAATTCATGTTCTGTGTCCATTTAAACCCCTTCGCACTAGCTTTTGTGGAAATATACCAAATTAATAAAATTTCCGAACATTGAGTCAAATTTTGGAATTTCATAACTTTTACCTCAAAAATTAAAAAAAAATAAAATTCAGGTAACTAAAACAAATTAAACAATTAACTCCTTCTACGAGAAGAGGATAAAAAAACTTTTCGTAATTTTGTAACCATTTTTTTGTAATGAAATTTTGGTTACAACACCGCCATTTTTTTCTGTGATATACTCATATTTAACATAACAACATATATTTTTTAGGATAAGATCAAACAATTACTTCATGGTTTAAAAAATTAATAAAGAATTAATGCCCCTAATATGTATCTAATTACATTAGGACGGGAGGTCATCTTAATTTTTAGCTAATACAAATATTTTAAGGGTCTAGATACGCCTGCACATCACCTATTATCCAAGGATGCAAAAGACCAGTTTTAGTTTTGAAAATTACCAATTAAATAGCCAATTACGTTTCTTTATAAATAAACAATACAAATATTTAAAAATTTCGTTTCTAGAAAACAGTTAAGGAAAAAAAACCTTACAAAAGTCGTGCTTTGAAGAAAATTAAGATTTTAGACTGGAATTTGATTGGTACTTTGGTGCTAAAAAAAGTGGTAAGTAGTTTGATTTAAGTGCTTTTGCTTTTAAAAATAAAGCAGTTCATTATTTCACTGCATTCCCAAATTTTTATGAATCTCTGAAAATTCGTGCAATAAAAGGAATATTAGTTCAAAATGGTGAAAAAAATGTTTTCATTAAATACGTGAAACTGAATAAAAATAAAAATATTTTGGTTATTCATTTTTTATGTAGTAACTACGAAATCAGGGTAGCCGCTGGACCGGGAAAGCATGATTTTTTTGTAAAAACTGAATAATGAGAGTGAATCCATTTTTAGAACGAAATTTGATAAATTTTGATAAGACGAACCTATCCAATCACTTAAAATATTAAAAATTTCATATCACATGATAATTCAAAATAAGTTCGATTAATTTTTTTATGAATCTTAAGTTCAATTGTTACGATCAATGCAGTTACGCTCGGAGTTTTCCAGTAATATCTAGGTTTATCTAATATTATATAAGTTTTGCAGTACTTACTGACCGAGCGTGGTTCTGTTTCATGCTAAGTTTGTAGTAGTAATGAAGATTGACGAATTGGAGCAAAGATCAGCAATTTTCAACAAAAGAGATGAACCTTTTTTTGTAACTTTCCAAAAATTAAGTAATTACGGTGCAAGATTTATAGCAACTTTTAGAGAAATTGAAATTACTTCTTCAAGTGAGTGCCACGAGTTCTTTTTTTTTGCTCTGTGACATATCTGTAAGGAGTATCTTCAAAAAAGAAAGTTACTCACCCCCCGCACCTTGTGGACTTGTTTGGCTCGAAGAAAACTGCAACCTCTTCTTAGGAGGAACACTGATAGAAATAATAATGTTGATTTAACCATATGATCGCTGGTTGAAAAATTACGAGTATATTTATAATATAATACGTGTACTTCA
>CAKNWT010326604.1:950-14188 GCA_932066315.1 Andricus coriarius | reverse complement strand
ACCTGCCTCCCCTAATTGCCCCCAGCTCTGACGAATAGAAGTAAAGTCACATTGACCGCTGGCCTTTAGTCATTGTCGACAATGACCGGTCAATGTTGGAAATTTCCGAACTTTAGTTTCTGGGATAGACATTGACTGGTCAATGTCGAGAATGACCGAAGCCAGCAGTCAATGTCGACATTGACTAGGAATTGTCGACAATGACTGATTTCCGACATTGACTGTAACATATATATTATGGCTCAGGTGAACCTTAGCCTTTTATGTACACTCGTCTATCTTTTTGTGTGAGCTAATGTACATATTTCGTGGAACATATTAAAGATCTATTATGAGAGAAGTTGTAGGCTCCGGAAGCTACGATCATGGTTCTTTAAAGCAAACAATCCCGATGCAACTGGAACGTTTACGTCATCCACTTCTGCTCCTTCTGTCCTAGAAGGTAAGCAAGAGCTGAAAATTTACACGAGAAAACATCGTTCAACACTGTTCCATGGAGTCGAGTCTCTAGCCGCGGATGACCTTACGCGGCGGACGGGATAGTTGGAGATTAAGTTTTCACCTCTGGATACTTTTTTAGAGCTACCAATCTTTGTAGAATATTATGAGGAACAGTGTTGACGGACCAGATGAAATGATCCCAGAAGAACAGCCTTTTGCATCCGGTTTGCGATGGAACGAGCCTGACGCTGGCAAGCCGGAATCTTGTTGAGTTGGCTAAGAAATGAAGCTTTCAAACTTCCAAGACAGCCGATTATAAGAACTACAAGATGGACTTTGTAGCCTTGATACAGCCTGCTCAGCTCGAAAAGAAGTGCTTGATATTTCGCCCGTTTTTCTTCCTCCCTTGCCGTGATATTACCATCGGCTGGTGCCGAGAATACAATCACGTAAATGATTTTGGTCTTCAGATCTTGGAGGACAATATCAGGCTTTGTAGCACTGATATGTTGAGTGGTGGAGAATGAAAAATTCCAGCAGATCTGACACTGATCATTCTCCGCAACGGACTCGAGGTCCCCCTGGGCGTATGGCAAGACGGACAATAGATCAACACCATGGAAGTGCTTAAGATGGTATTGCCTACAGGTATATTCATTATGCGCTCGCGGTAAACTAAGGTGTCTATAACGCCGTCTTTACAGGAAAAAATAAATCCCTCACTCTCCGATCTCAATCCAGCAGACTTCAGAAACATGTTGGACAGACCCATCGAGAGCTCTTCTCTACTTATGATGCCGTAGAATTCACCATGAAGGGGCTTGTCATCATGTTCTCTTAGTTAAAGCCTATATTCTGCTTCCTGTAGGCGACTTTTGAGCACCAAAGGTGCTAGTG
Source organism: Andricus coriarius (assembly GCA_932066315.1). Lineage (NCBI taxonomy): Eukaryota > Metazoa > Arthropoda > Insecta > Hymenoptera > Cynipidae > Andricus > Andricus coriarius. Next base: position 12,850 of record CAKNWT010326604.1, on the reverse strand, counting down.
ATGCTAGGCCGTTTCTAGTGTCGCTGGAATCAAATGGGAGGCCAAGCTCCTCTGCGGCCCCATCTGCGGCACGTATAGAAACGCCGCAACATTGACGACTTCATGTTGATGTATGAGTAGCATAAGAGAATCTGCACTATTTAGAACTGAGCAGGCTGTAGCCAGAACCGTTCTTCGATGAAGAACTTCGGTCAAGATGCTTCAACTCATCGACGTTCCATTTTACTGCGCCAAATGTGTAGAGCAGTATAGGAACGGCCAGCATATTGTTCGCCTGGATCTTATTCTTTCCAGATAATGTGGACGCCCAAATTTTTCAGAGAATTTGGCGATACCTTTTTACAAGGGCCGTTTTTCACACACGCACATGTTGGGTTTCCGCTTGCGGTATTCCAAGATATGTATATGTTTCTTCATTACCAAGATGTTAAATGGTATTTACGCCTATGAGTTGAACATCCCGATCGTCACTCGATGGTGTAGTTTCTAGTCGTTCTTGGTGTAGGTGGACGCAGGCACACTTGTCCAGTCCACAGCTCATGCCAATCGCTTCAGAGTATTAACCGCCTGCACAAGGATGTTAAGATCCTCTTTCGAGGAACCAAAGAGTTTAAGGTCGTCCATGTATGAAAGGTGGCTGACCTTATATTCTCTTCTGTTCGACGGGCCACATAGGTATCCAGAGCTTTTCCCTCGGAGGATAATAGATAGAGGCAAGAAGGAGATGCGAAAAAGTATCGGCGTTAGAAAGTCTTCTTGGAAAACCCCTCTCTTATATGTGATATAGTTGGTAGTCACTTGTCTTTTGTCAGATTTTATGACAAATCTTTTTCGTCACAAGAGCATATGCTCTTTCACGCATCTCACTATTTTTTAATGCACCTCCAGGCACTCAAGGAGCTTAATAAGTAGCGCATGTTTCGTGTTATCGAATGCCTTACAGTAGTCAATCCAAGCCATGGACAGATTGCGTCGATACCTGATCGAGTCTTGGGTGATACACCTGTCTATTAACAGGTTCTCCCTGCAACCTGCCAGCCCTCTCTTGCATCCACGTTGTTCAATTATTGTACTCCATACCGGCTCGATAGATGTTAACATCCTCTCTTTGAGGATGCCAGTGAATAGCTTGTAGCTGATGTTTATACAAGCTATGGGCCTGTAGTTCTGTGGACTTGACAAATCTTCGGTCTTAGGGATCAATACCGTGCGTCCTTCCACTAGCCACTGCGGAATGGGTTGTTCTCCGTATAAGAAAGTAGTAAATATACGAGCTAGATGTTGGTGCGTAGAAGTGAACTTCTTCCACCAAAAGTTGTTGATTTTATCTGGCCCTGGCGCTGAAAAGTTCTTAGTTCTAGATATAATTTCTGCACTTCTTCAGCAGTAATTAGTGGACACTCGTCCTCTGGAGCCTGCAACCTTTGTCTCGCAAAAGTCACGAAAGAGTGATATATCTGAAGCGTCTTCATTTAGCTAATAAGTATCTCCATACACTTTCTCCCAGAAGATTTGAATCTCTTCTCGACTAGGCGGATTTTTTAACGGCACTTGACGTTTTATTGAACAGACGGGAAGGATGGGTAGAAAAGGTGGAATTTTCCTGAATCCATTTTACTCGTTGTTCGAGGCGCTGTTTCGCTGTTGAAAGAGATATTATTTTTTGCGTACAGTGCTGCTTAATGGTCAAAAGTTTACACTTGTTCAGCGTGTGATTTGCTTTCCTTAAGTTTCGAGCAAGTGCCCTAACTTTTGGAGTGAATTTTTTATTTGATGTTATGTAGCTAATCACGCACTGAATATTTGATGCATGCCGTCTCGCCGTTTCAATTTTAAACTGAAGCTGTGCATTATGCTCGCGAGTCTTACTCAGGCGTACTGAAGTACCGTTACTTCTATTTTCGCTAAGCAGAGAGACCGCCTTCTCGTAAACTACACAGTTCAGATTCCAGAGATTAACATCTTCGGGGAGCAAATCGGGGGAACATTATTGGCTTCAGATAATTTGTCCATCCTGAGAAAGACTTTTTGGGGGATAGATCTCCTACTTCTCATGTTGGCATTATCGGCTATCTGCAAAGGTGGTATTGCTGAAATGGTTGGTATGTTCGCTAGAGGATGTTGCTCTTCTTCTTGCTGAAAAAGAGCTTCATATCCGTTTTTACGCAAAAAGGATACCTGATCTCTTAAATACTGAGGCGTTTTATGAGCATATTCCAGGTGCATATTGACCTAGCGGTAATGTAACCTACGCATGAATTTTCTTCCCGCCAGTGAGCTTCTTTGCCAATATGTAAGGATTTCCCTTCTGAGTTGGTCCGGGGCTATTGCCTGGTCGACGCCACGGTTGGGTCCTATTGCCACTCCGAACTGAAACATGGCCTCCATCCGAGAGAGGCCTATTGTGGGTGGCACTGCGCGATACTGGTGATTGGACTGAATCTTATTATTATTATTATTATAAACTTTGAATGCGACACACTGGTAAAAGCTGATCATTCACAGTGTTCCCGTTGAATTGCTTCCAATTTGTATTTTATTGACGGTTGTTTTGAATTGTCAGTCAATCGTAGCTTAGGGGCCGTCCATAAACTACCTGATCAATTTAAAGTGGGAGGGAGTAGAGCCAAAAATGACCGTTGATAACAGGAGTGGGTGTGGGGTCAGTAAAAGTAACTTTACAATATTAGCTAACGTTAAGTACGTTTCCTGATGGTAAAAAGATGGCCCTGCGACGGTACAGTTCAATAATAACTTAGTAATTTTTTTTTTAATCATAATTTTTTTTAATATGGAAAATAATCATGGTATGTATGTTTGGAGGTAATCCAGGATGGCCAAAAAAACTGTTGCTCAACCGTAGGCGCCATAGAATACTATAGCACATCGAATTAAGTTATATAAATCTTCCGAACTTTCCTGAACCTTACCGTGCAATATTTCCTGACAAGCGGACATTTTTCTGGTTGAACGAACCTTACCCTAACCTCTCAATGGAAGTCGTCACCGAATTTGTTGTGCTATCTGAGTTGACTAATTTCAAGGTTATTTTTCAAGATTAAAACAAAAACTAATACCAACTCTTTATGGCGAGAATTTAAGAAAAAATAAATCTTAGTGCCAATATAATTTTTTTAATTACAGATGCCAATTTATCTTCTTTAAAGTTATTGTGGTTCGAAACAATTCGTCCTGTATTTTTATACAGAAATTCCAGATTGAGCACAAAAAAACCTTTTAAAATATTAAACATTAAGCATTAAAAGAATTATTTTTCTTGAATCATTCGAATCATTTTTACTTTATATATATTTTTTTAGTTTGCACTTTACTTTCTGAAACTTTTGTTTATGAATCAGCTAATCATTAAATCATTAGTTTACAACATAAAAATCATTTAAGAATTATTTTCATTGAAACATGCAAATAATTTTTACCTAATATTTTTATTTAAATTTCAAATTCCATTTCTGAACATTTAATTTTTTTTTAATTTACCTTTTAAACTGATTTACAAGTCATTTTGAAAAATGAATTCAGTTATTTACACAATTTACGTGTATTAATTCACACTAAAAAAAAATGTGCTTTATATTATAGCACTGCGGTGGTGCTACAAACTGAGACCATTTTGTCATTCATTTAGTAGAATATAGTATAGTTAGTAATATTGGCTGAAACAGGACGCGCATATAATGATAAAGTAGAACATATGTGACTGGATGAGAAATGTAGAAAAATTACTAAAATACATTTTTTATCACACCGCCATCAAAAGTGCGATTTTATATACTGTGAACGATATCTAAAATATCACTTCTTAGCCTAGGCCGTAAAATTTTTACTTAGAATACAGCGTACTATGAAGTCAATCATAACAACTTACATACCTAATACGTTTTCAAACAAATTTTTCGTTCAACTAAAAAACGATTTAAAAAAAAAAGTTTCGGCTTAGGTCCACCCTCCCCTAACCTGTCTAGCAGATACTATTTGTATTTGATTTGTTTTAATATAATAAATCGAATTTAACACTAAAAGTTCCACGAGCATATAATTGTTGATGGATTAACGAATCGGATAAAGTTTAGTTCTATATTTATTAATTATACTATGTACAGAGATTTTAAATAGAGATTATAGGACCATTATGGACAAAAATTGAAAAATTGTATTTTTTTCATAAGAGGAAGTGCAAGAATTATCTTTTATAGACATTGTTGCAGATTGCATAGATTTCACACCTAACACAGTTCGCAAAAATTGTAGCTATTGTTCAAATAAAAAGAATTTCACATGGTAATGCAAAACGATGTAGCTCTATGTCTATTATAGTTATTTATCAGCAGCGTAATCTATTTCGAACACCACGATACCGAATAATCGCTGCGACTAATCCTTGAGGAAAATCCAGTGCATATAAAATGCATGAAAATGTTTAAACTATCAGTACGCTTCCTTCAAAGTCAGACTAAACATTCAAATAAAGTTAACAAGAGTCCCAAAGTTATCTGTCAAGTCGCAGTATCTTCGTAAATTGATTAGCTATACGTGTATCAGCTCGCCGTTTACCTGTCAGCCATACATTTTATTTGTTTTTGAATTTAATTACTTCAAAATGGCAAGGGACTTAAAGTCACGTTTTTTTATTTTTACTTTATTTGCAAATTTTTTGTTCATGTCCGTGCAAGTCGCATCTGGTGAACCCGATGAGAATAATAATGTAAATTGTGATAACTGCAAAAACTGTAAAAATTGCAGAAATTGTAAAAACTGCGTCAATTGCGAAAATTGTTCTGATTGTACAGATTGCAGTGATAGTCAAGGTTGTACTAATTGTACAGGTTGTAACAATTGTATAAATTGTAGTAATTGTACGACATGCACAGGTTGTACAGGATGTAAAGATTGCACGACTTGTGAAGGATGTAATGACTGTACAAGTTGTACAGATTGCAAAGTTTGTTCCAATTGTACGAGTTGTACATCCTGTACAAATACTCAGAATTGTACAAGTCAAACAAATGTCCATGATCAGACTTGCTAGTTATACAGACCTCCCGGCACGTTAATGAATTGTAGAAATTTTAGGAATTTGAAAAATTGTGAAAAGTGTATGTATACACAATGCGCAAATTTTACAAATTCAAAAACTTCTACAAAATTTTACCAGAAAATAATGCAATTTCAAATGGCAAATCCGTACAATTTAACGATTTCAAATGTCAAACTTGGCGCTACAATTGAACGGTTGAGTGTAGCAATGGTATTTTTGCATTTTTAGAAGTAACTTATTCATCATTTGTTTTATACATATCGTCATGGAGAAAAATAAATAATAAGTGGCTTTTAAAAATACAAAACGCCATTATCCTAGCCGACCGTTCAATTGTACATATTAAAAAGTGCATTTTCACTGTAAAATTGTAGAATTTTAGACTAGATGATCACTTCACTGTCGTAAAGTTGTAGAGAACTTTTTGACAAATCTTTAGTTAAGGTTATTACCATTATTAGTATAAATTGATTAGCGAAAAAAATGTGCTTTTCCATAGTTTTCTTATGGGGCTCTTAGTTTCAAATAACTTTATCTACGAATTTTCTTATTGAATTTGGAATTGATGGAATATATGGTATGTAGAGACCTTGATATCACGAAAGTTAGAACCGTAAACTTGATATTCCAAAAAAAAATTACAGTTGTGTTAAATTGTGCTAGACTTGTGCTTATTTGTGCAGTAAACTATTTTTTGAAAATCAAAAATTATGAGCAGAATTTTTTTTAAACTTTTTCTTTGCTAGAACCGCAAATTATTACAATAGCAAAACCAAAGATTGTAAACAAACAGTCTTATTATTTCATCAAATACAACAGTTATCATTTTCTCTTGTAACAACATTCAGTTAGAGTAAAAGGTGTCATATTATAATCCAAAATGTCAAACTTGAAAAACATACAAGACTTAAAAATAATCAAATTTCGAAAAACTAAAACTTGTGCTGAGTTGCTCTCGACAAATGCAGTCTCTATTTCCTTTATCTAAATTCCGCAAGACCACCAGTTATATTAAAACCCAAAATGATAAATTTTGTAAACATACAAAGATCAAAAATATTTAAATTTCGAAAAACCAAAACGTGTGCTGTGTTCAGCTCGACGAATTTCATTTGTTTCCCTTTTAAAAAAATCTATGAGACCAACATATATCATATTGAAACCAAAAACGTCGAAGCCAAAAAGGATACAAGACAACAGCTGGTCTTACAAAATTTTGTTAAGGGGAAAAATATTACATTTGTCGAGCACAACTCAGCACAGTTTTTCGTTTTTCGAATTTTAATTATTATGGGGTCTCGTGTATTTTTCAGTTTGACATTTTGGGTTTTAATATGACAAATGTTGGTCTTACTAAATTTTTGTAAGAGGAAAAAGAGTAATTTTGTCTAGCACAATTCGGCACATGTATGTATTTTATGAAATAATAATTTTTTTTCCAAACGCATAGGTTTCTGAACTTTCACTTTACTGTACAAAATTTTGTTTAATTTGACCCGCTCAGCATAACCTTTCGTTAAGTTACGGTTCTACCAAAAAAAAAACTTTTCTTAAAAATTGTGCCCGTAATTTTTGATTTTTTAAACAAACTGCTTACTGCAGAAATAAGCACAATTTCATCGCAATTTTGCACAACTTTTTTTTTTTTAAACTAGGTTTACGATTCTAACTTCTGCGTCATTTTCAGTGTGTAAAATTTATACATTTGAACGCTTTTTTCCTTGTTAACAGAACTTCTTGGTGGCGTACTTCTAAAACTGGTAGACGAACACTTTGGATTCAACACATTCGGTAAAGTGATTTTTCTGTAATTTAACTCATTCAAGTATATTTGTCAAAAATTTGTGATATTAAAGTCCCGGACTAGTTTCCAGCAAAGTTTCCAAATTCTTTGAAATATTTAGAAATCCAGTGACTTATTTTTAAATCTCTTAAAATCCCTTAAAACTTTTCAAATAAATTGAATTCGCACACAAAAATTAAGAAATTGATGGCGAAAGAATTCGGTGAATGATTTACGCTTATAGGAATTATTCTTATCGAGTTAAGAAACCTAAAAATTATGAATAGAGCTCAATATTTTAGTTCCAGAGGTGCTTGATTCTGCTTAAAATTCTGTCACTGAAGTTTTGTTTCGACTCGGTAACACTCATATTTTAGAATATAACTAAAAACTAAACACTTTAATAATTCGTAAGGAAATAAAATATAATTCATTTTATTCCTGTGTAAGTGTTTACATAAGCACAAAAGTGGTTATTATTATTATTTATTATTATTATTATTATACAACCTTGCAAAATGTACGTCGTACGATTTTCGTGTTACCGACATTCGGTAACACATTTTTAATGATTATACTAATAAAATTCGCAGAAAATTGAAAATGTGGATACACTATCAAACAGAGCACAAAAAATAAACATTTCACTATTTTTTTAAGAATTTAACGTTCATTTAAAATATTTAAAAAATAATTTCGAGAATTAATGTTCCACTCGTATATCCTCGTTTGTCGTTATCTCTCCGGTTTCTAATTTTAAACCTAAATGCTTTGAATGAAGGTAATTTATTATATAATTTTTTAACAATACGTTGATGTAAAATTAAATAAAAAATATTATTTAAAAACTTGTTTAGTTAATTCTTCATCAAACAAACTTATTTTAAACCCGGTTGTAAACTATAACGTCATAAATTATCGACATTTTCATTTATTTTCTTGCCCGAAGTCCTATTTTATAAACCAAAGAATACATCCATTAAGTTTATATTTGGGTGAATTTTAAATTCTTTTGTAATTCCAGACTCAGTTCCACCAAACAAACAACCAGGAAATCCAGAACCCGGAGTTTGGTGACTTCTCGGAGAACCACAATATGCAGAAGGAAGAACGGATTCTCATTATTTTCCAAGGAACAACCAGTTGTCGAAATTCGCTCTGTACGCCACTCATCCAATTGAAGAAATTAATAATATATACCATACGTATATAATTATATTATATAACTATATATTCCAAAATGTTTTATTTGGTGGTGGTTATCGATTGCATCAGTAATACTACTGACAATGTCTTATATATATTCAGGGTCAATTTACATATAAATAATAAAAATACAATATATGACCAAAAATTTCGCATAACAAATTTCTTGTTATAATTTAAAATCGAGTTTCCGTAAGCAATTTAGGTGTAGATCTAGCCGAATCAAAACTTAAGTTGTCACCAAAAAATACTGAAAATTTTTTGGTTTTTTTCTGGTCCAAAAAAACGTTTTCCAATTTTCGGAATTATGGGAAAAATAAATAAATAAAAAAAATAATTAATGCATTTCGAATATTAGCATCTTATTCTAGATTTGCCACTCTTTACTTAAAATTCTAATTTCTCATCAAATCTGCAAATGAGAGACAATTAAAATGTTTATTTCTTACAAGCTGAAAGCTATCAAAAATGATTCAATTTTTATATAGAAGCTTTAATCTAAAGAAATGATGCTCTTGTGTACATAAACTCAAAACTCTTGAATTTAAAATGTTCCCGTTCTAAAAAGCTGAATAATTTTAAATTTCAAGCCTTGGTAAAACAAAGCATAATTGAATTATAAGTTGCTTCTGATTAGTAACAAGATATAAATTTTTTTTGATTTTTCAATTAGCAAATATCAAATGCTCTAATTTTTACTTTAGATTGTATGAAATCAGACCATTTTTGTGTCGAGAAAGCAAGATAAAATAAATTAGACTAGTAAAGAAGTCTAATTTTTTAAGCTATTTATAAGATTTATTATATATCCTGTTCACTGTTTTAATAATCAGTAATTAGTAATTTCCCACCAGCAAATTATTAAATATTTCAAATAATCGAAAAAGTAATTTTTCTCACATTTTTAATTGGTCAAATTTCTCTAACTGAATTAAAACAATTTCATTTTTAATTACTGAAATTTTACCAATTTGGATTCTGAAAGATGACCGGCAAACTTTGCTTCAAATTGTTATGAAGGCATAAAACTGTTTGTATTAGTATGCTCTCTGCAATGCAAAAATGTCATTGTTTTTTTCGTTTAATCCGGTATTTTTGAAAACTATTCATATAAATGTTTTCTTTTTAAATCTGACGAGGGGCTTCTCGCTGTTTTAAGATCCGCGAAGGAAACGCAAAAAATTTCAAATAAAAAAATGGCGACCGTTTTCTTAAAAATCAAATATCTTAGTTTTTTCCAAAACATATTTTTGATACGGTGAAAAGTCTCAAAGCAAACCTATTTCTTCCTAAGGTTTCTAAAAAAATGTTCTCCTCCTTTTCTATATTTTTTATTGAAATTTTTTCAATAACGATTTATAATTCTAGAAATATTTATGATAAAAAGAAAATTATCAGGGTTGTAGCATTTTCATAATCCAAAAAAGCAAACGAAAATGAAGATTTTAAGCCAAACAGCGCACGGTATGAAAAAAAGTCAATAACAGAAAAACGTTGCTTTTTGAAAGCCCTACAAGATTATAATAACAACATTTTAAAATTTTTCCGAAAAATCGAAAATTCAAATTTTGATCATACAAAAAACAATGAAGAACCAAAAATTTCAATTTGTAGTTAAACTATGCAATGTACGAAAACAAAATGAATCAACAATAATTTTGCGCCTGAAAAAGATCTACAAATTTATTAATAATCACTTTTTGATAGGACGCGTAGTTTTTGGTTTATTCGTGAAAAACAACATTAAAAATAAAAAAGATTAAATTTTTGGGCAAACGGCACAAGCTACGAAAAAAAAACACAATGTAACAAAAGTTGTTAACCCCAAAAAGAACTACAAATTTGCTTCCTATAATATTTCATAGGATGCGTAGTTTTTGGTTTAATCGTGAAAAATAACAACAAAAAATGTAATTTTTGGACAAACGACACAAGCTATAAAAAAAATGAAGACAGATGTTGCTAAATCCCAAAAAGAGCTACAAATTTGTCATGAGTAATTTTTGGATAGGACGCGTACTTTTTTCTTTAATCGTAAAAAATAACACTACAGATGAAAAAAAATTAAATTTTTTGAAAAATGACACAAGGTAGGAAAAAAAATTAAAAGGCAAAAGTTGTTCACTCAAAGAGGATCTATAAATTCGTTATTCATCATTTTCAGAAAGGACGAGTACATTTTCTTTCAATCGTAGAAAATAAGAATAAAAATAAAAGAATTAAATTTTTGGAAAAACGACACGTGAGATGGAAATAAATGAGAAGACAAAAGTTGTTCAACAAAAAAGTATCTACAAATTTATTATAAACTCTTGTTATAAAAATACATTAAATATAAAATATGTTTTTTTTAAATATAAATGTTGAATTTTAACTCAATATAATGTTAATACCGAACAACTGAAGATGCCATTTGCTTGTGTTTTTAGAGAAAACAGTGACGACAATTTAATTTTAAGATGTACTTAAAGTTCCGAAAGGTCAAATGAACGAGATATTTTTCCTCATTTTTTTTTAGTCATAAATATTGTTCCAACTGAAATTTAAAATAATTCTGTTTCGATAATAAATTATTTTCAATATAAATGAAAAACATTTTAGCACTTTTCCTGGTTTACAAAGTCATCTGTAAAAAATGTCGTTCATTTTAACGTTCAGAACTTCAAGCACATTATTTTAAGTACAAATAATATTAATTAATCAATTAATTATTCAAAACATGCTACCGCATTTATTTAAACTATTTACATAACAAATTGGGCCAAAAAAATGTTCCAATACCAGGATTTTATGTTATTTTTTTCCGTAGAATCCAGTGGTGCATTTAGTTTTTCCGTAACTTACATATTTACAAAAAAGCAGATTTTTCACTATTTTTTGAGTTTATAAAAAAATAGGGAACTGATGGAATAAAAGGGACATCAGAGGCAGATTCGGATTTAGCGCATCAAAAACAGGAAGTTGGGGGTTTTAGTCTCTCCAATTCCACACTTTTATTTTTTAGTGTTCCTGTGAAATCGTTTTTAAGTTTTTTCACCCTGATGCACCAAAGATAAAAAATTGATTTATTTATTTTATAATAGAGTAATGAAAGTTCAAATTACAAAAGAAATCTCATTCTTTTGCAAAGTTTATTTCGTATTAAAAAAATTATTTGAAATAATTGCGAATTTTTAAAAATTTGAATTTCCCGCCAAAAAATTTCTTGCCATACTTACCCCGCTAGGCCCTTTATATTTTCAATCGAAAATTTATCTTTACTATTTCAAGTTCCAAGTGCGTTGCTGAAAATTCACCTATATTGTGGAAATTTTGTCTTTTTTGGTAGAAAATTAATTTTGTTGCTTAAAAATTTACCCTTTTCCGTCAAAAACGAACTATTTGGTTGAAAATTAATCTGTTTTGGTTGAGGATTCAACTATTGTGCTGAAAATTCGTCTTCTTCACTGATTCTACTGTTTTTTTTTTATTTTAAATAAACATATTTTTCGGTTGAAATATCAGGTATTACAGGTTTATTTGAGAATTCATCTTTTCGGATTGCAATTTGAAAATTCTGTTTGCAACTGAACCTTTTCTCGAAAATTCTTAATTTCCGGTTGAAAATTCTATTGTTTTGTAGGAAATACGTCTTTCTTTAAAATTAATTTCTTTGTAACTGCCATCTTTTTTGGTAAAAAATGCAACTGCTTAGTTGAAAATTCGTCCCTTTAGTAGAAAATTCATCTATTTGGTTAAAAATTAAACTAATAATTTTAAAAATTTACTAGTTGGTAGAAAATGAACTTTTTTGTGAAAAATTCATAGCGTCGCACAGTGGGACCAAACGCATATGTTTCGTTCAAAAACGTCTAC
>CAKNWT010326599.1:0-10872 GCA_932066315.1 Andricus coriarius | reverse complement strand
TCTGTATGTCTGTCTGTATGTCTGTCTGTATGTCTGTCTGTATGTCTACATGTCTGTCTGTGTGCCTGTCTGTGTGCCTGTCTGTATGTCTGTCTGAAATTGTCTGAAACCAAATTTTAATCATTTTTTAAAATTTTTAAATCCCCAAAAAAAATTTTTTTATTGCCAAAAGGTTAATTAAGGTAATTAATATATATTATTATAAATAATTTATTAATCAATGAGCTCAAATTTAATAATCAAATTATTAAAAGATTTGTGTGCCTGTCTGTGTGCATGTATGTCTGTCTGTATGTATGTCTGTATGTATATCTGTATGTCTGTCTGTATGTCTGTCTGTATGTCTGTATGTCTGTCTGTATGTCTGTCTGTATGTATGTATGTCTGTATGTATGTCTGCATGTCTGTATGTATGTCTGTCTGTATGTCTGTCTGTTTGTCTGTTTGTCTGTTTGTCTGTTTGTCTGTTTGTCTGTTTGTCTGTTTGTCTGTTTGTCTGTATGTCTGTATGTCTGTCTGTCTGTATGTCTGTCTGTATGTCTGTGTATGTCTGTCTGTATGTATGGTTACCTGAATGTTGTAGCCACGCTAACTTTTGAAGGATTTGTCGAATCGAGTCAGCCTTTGATAAGATTTTTAAGGGTCCCAAAATGAAGGTCAAGTTCGTTAACCAGATATTTTGGATAAAAATTCAAAAAGTGAGCACATTTGGAAAAAGTCAAAATCCAAGAAAACAAACGAAAATTAACATTTTAAGCCGAACAACACACGATATGAAAAAAAGTCAAGAGGAAAAAAACGTTTCTATTTAAAAGCCGTACATGGTTATCATAAGAACTTTTTGCATTTTTTCGAAAAATCCAAAATTCAAATTTTGATCGCATTTTTTAAATAATAAAAAACCAAAAACTCCATTTTTCTATCAAACAATGCAAGATACAAAAAAAGATGAAGACGTAAAAGTCGTGCACCTAAAAAAGATCTACAAATTTGTTAGGAATTACTTTTTGATAGGATTCGTAGTTTTTGTTTTATTCGTGAAAACAACATTAAGAATAAAAAAAATAAATTTTTGGACAAACGACACAAGCTATGAGAAAAGAATGAATAGACTGAAGTTGCTTATCCAAAAAACAGCTCAAGATATTTATTAACAATTCTTCGATAGGACGACAAAATGTTCCGTTTCATTTTGTTTACATATGGTTTTAGTTTTTAAAAGCAATCGTCTGTATAACCTAACTGTTGAGCGCAAAGCGCGAGTATGGCAATGAGAATGTAATCGTAAAGACCGTAGGTGCTTTGAGAACCCTCTTCAAAGTCAAATTCAAAAAAACATGTTTAATTTCACTTTATGGCTGTAATTTATGAGGGGTTTGAATCACAGTTTTTGATTTGCGCGCACAAACTCGGCGCATTTTCAGGGCAGCTCAGAATAAAAATTAGTGCATAAAGTTAGGAGAAAATATTAAAGTCATCATGGAAAATAAAAATTGTACGTGATTTTGCAATATCTGAATAAGCAGTACCTGATCGAGGTTCAGAAATAAATATAATATACATTAGATATAATAGTGTTAAACATAATGTAGAAAAGTTCACATTCTGGACAAACTCGAGTGCGAAGCACGAGATACGTGATAAGAATGTATTCGTTAAAGCCGAAAGAGCTTTAACAAAAGAGAATTCACAATCATGAAATTACAGTTGTTCACGCTAGGCGCGCTCAAACTAGCGAGCGAAGCGAGCCGTGCGCGTAGCGCGTAATGAGACTGTGCCCGCGCAACGGGCATATTTTTTAGTTTACATTAAAACATACATGCAGCTATAACCTTTTTAATAATAAGCACAACTTTTCTATCTGAACTATAATATTAAAATAAAAACCATTTGAATATTTTAAACAAATTCATTTTTATACGAAAATATATGCAGAATATATCTATAAAGAATTACAGAACAAGTACAAATTTTAATAATGGTAAAAACTTTTCTTTTAATTAATTTCGTTTTTTTTTCTTTTTGTTAATTGCTTCCAGTACTTTAATAATTTATATAATATTAAAACATTTTAATGAATTCATTCTGTGTTTTTTTTTTAATTTTTTCAAAATGTAGATAGCAATTCATTTTATTATTATTTTAGTTACATTTTCGACGTCTACCATTTTTTTCAAATTTAAACTATTTTTGAAATCTTAAGCAATTCAAAATGATTTCACCTTGGGCTAATTAATTTTAAAGAAAAAGTTACAATTTTAATTAATATTTTGGTTCATTTATTATTATTTAATTTCAAAACTATACAGCCTCAAATTTATGAATATTTAGAAATTCATTTTATTTTTATTTTTGTTACATTTTTGACGACTATGACTTCTTTCAAATATTAACTATTTTTGAAATATTATGCAATTGAAAATATGATTTCATTATGAGGTAATTATTTCCAAAGAAAAAATTTCATTTTTAATTAATATTTTGGCTCATTTCTTAATATTTCTTTTTAAGATTATACAGACTTACTTTTTTTCGAAAATAATTTTTTTCATTAGAATAAGAAACAATACAAAATATTATGAACATTTAGAAATTTGTTTTATCTTACTTTCATTTACATTTGCAAAGGCAATTACATCCTTATAATTTTAACTAACAATAACAAATTGTGAACGTTTATAATTTTATTTTATTTAACTTTCAGTTACATTTTCAAAGAATACAACTTCCTTCTAATTCTAACTATTATTGCAATATTAAACAATTGCAAATAGGAATTCATCTGTGCTTTTTATTACAAAACATTTTCAACGAATAGTATAAATTAGTTTTGGGTGTCAAGAAAGAATGTATGTCCAATAACTCTTTTCTATAATACTTTGCAAATATATAATAATTATTAAATATTTTTACAATTTGCATGAACAAATTCAGAGTTTGCGTCTTTTTCAATGAATAGGCACAATTTGTTTACGGAGTCAACTAAGAATATCTTTGCGATAACTCTTTTCTATGTTGCTTCATAAATTTAAAAGAATGATTAATTATTTAAAGAATTTTAAATAAAAAATTAAGAGTTTGACTGTTTCTCAACGAATAGGTTCAATTTTTCATAGAATTAAGTAAGAATATCTTTCAGATTACTTTTTTCTATGATGCTAAGAAAAGTCTTTCTGATGACTATTTTCTATCTTCCTTATGTAAATTCACAAGAATGATTACTTATTTAAACAATTTCCATACACGAATAACCTAAATTTGTTTACGAAATCAACTAAGAATGTCTTTCAGATGACTTTTTTCTATGTTGCTTTGTAAATTTACAAGAATTAATAATAATTTAAACAATTTTTATACATAAATTTAAAGTTTGACTATTTTTTAACAAATAGGTAGAGTTAGGCTATTTTTTATCGAATATAATAATTTTTTTTACATATTAGCTCAGAATATCTTTCCAATGACTTTTTCGTATGATGATTTACAAATTTTCAAGAATTAATTATTATTTAAACAATTTTCATACAAATATTTAGAATTTAGCTATTTTTCAATAAATAGGCCCCATTTTTTTGCAGAATTAGCTAAGAATATCTTTCCGATGACTTTTTATATTATGCTTTGAAAATTTACAATAATTATTAATTATTACAACAAATTAGGAGTTGAGCCATTTTTCAATGAATGGGCTCAGTTTTTTCATGGGATCACCAAGCATGTATTTCCAATCACTTTTTCCCACGGTACTTTGCAAATGTATAATAATTGTAATTTATTCAAACAATTTTTATAAACATATTCAGAGATTGGCTATTTTTTAATGAGTAGGCTCAATTTTAACAGAATTAAATAAGAATATATTTCCGATTACTTTTTTACATATTGCTCTGCAAATTGACAAGATTTATTAATTATTTTAACAATTTTCATAAACAAGTCAAGAGCTCGGCCGTTTTTCAACGAACGGGATCAATTCGTTTAGGGAGCCAGGAAACAATGTATTTCCAATAACTATTTTCTACGATACTTTGAACATTTGCAATAATTATTAATTATTTGAACAGTTTTCATAAATATATTCAGAGTTTGGGTATTTTTCAAGGAATAGGCTCAATTTGTTTACGGATGCGCCTAAGAATATCTTTCTGATTACTCTTTTCTATTTTGCTTGATAAATTTACAACAATTATTAATTATTTAAACATTTTTCATACAGAAGTAAAAAACTTATCAATTTTTCAACGACTAGGATCAATTAGTTTAGTGCGTCAAGATTTCTACTATACTTTGCAAATATAAAATAATTATAATTATTTAAACAATATTCATAAGCAAATTCAGAGTCTAGCCATTTGTCAACGAACAGGTTACATTTTTGTACAGAATTAACTAATAATATATTTCCAAAGACTTTTTTCTGTGATACTTCGTAACTTCTCAAGTATCATTATTTATTTAAACGATTTTTATGAACAAATTGAGAGTTTAGCTGTTTTGAAACTAATAGGGTCAATTTGTTTACGAAAGCAAGAAAGCACGTACTTTCAATAAGGGGCCATCCATATATTACGTAATCAATTTTTCACCCATTTTTTACCCCCACACCCCCGGTGTAATCAACCATAATCATTTGTCTGACCCCCACCCTTGATTACGTAATCATCTTTAAGACTTCTTAGGATACCTGATTTTATCAACTTTACACAGCTCTTGAAACACATCGTTCCTTAAAAGCACCTCTAGAGGCATTTTTTAATGCTCATACTTTTACGTACTCTATCGGCGTAGGAACTTTAACATATGATTACGTAATCACTCAAACAATATCCCCCCCCATGTAATCATTCGTAATCATACACATGACCCCCCCCCCACGAGGAGTACATAATAGAGGGGCGGCCCCTAAGACTTTCCTACATTACTTCGCACACTTGCAATAAATATTATTTATTTAAACAATTTTCATAAACATATTCAGAGTTTGGGTATTTTTCAAGGAATAGACACAATTTGTTTACGGAGTCAACTAATAATGTCTTTCTGATGACCATATTCTATGTTGCTTAGCTAATTAAAAGGAATTATTAATTATTCAAACAATTCACATAAACAAATTCAGAGTTTGGTTATTTATCAAGGAATAGGTTACATTTTCTTACAGAATTAACTAAGAATATATTTCCGATAACTTTTTTATGTGATACTTTGTAAATTACGAAGTATTATTAATTATTTAAAGAATTTTTATCGGCAAATCGGAGGCAACTAAGAATGTCCTTTCGAGGACTATTTTTTACTATACTTTGCAAATTGATAATCATTTTTAATCATTTAAGCAATTTTCCTAAACACATTCAGAGTTTGCCTATTTTCAAAGGAATAGGCTCAATTTTTGTATGGAAGCAGCAAAGTATGTATTTCAAATAAGAATTTTGTACATTAATTTGCACATTTACAATAATTATTCATTATTTAAATATTTGTCATAAACATATTCAGAGTTTGGGTATTTTTCAAGGAATAGGCAGAATTTGTTCACGGAGTCAACTAAGATTGTCTTTCTGATGATCTTTTCTATACTGTTTTGTAAATTTACAAGAATGATTATTATTGAAACAACTTTCATTTTAAAAAAGCAGAATGTGGCTATTGCTCGACATTAGTTAAAACTGAGGTTAAAACGCAGAGAATACACAACTCGGTCGTATACGTTGCAGATGGTCATCCATCCGAGTGCTATGCGCGCTTGAAATTTCATGAAATCAGCTGGACTCTTCTCGAGTCGAGATAATTTATTCACTGTGTATTTCTATGAAAATTTGTACGCTCCGACATTTCATAGGTTTTTTTCCAAAGTTAGATGCAAATGTGTAAAGTTGCACAATTATTTATTCTGCATCGTGAGTCGGTATCCATGCGAAACCGTCTACAAATCAAAATTATTGAAGTAAAAACTAAATTCATGGTATTTTATTGAACTTCATTTTAAAATAAAATAATTACATGTACACAAATTGGTCGCGCGCGGAGCGCACGTATGAGGTTCTAGTTTTGTTGAAAATTTGTCTTTTTTGGTAAAAAATTAATCTTCTTGGTCAAAAATTCGTGTCCTACAAGGGGGGTTAGGTTGGTGTCCGGCGCCGAGTTTTTTGTTACTTTGCAGGTGAAAAGAGGATCCCAGACTATGAAAAAAAAAAAAATTTTGGCAAACGTTCACATTTGGGGGTTGAAATCACCCCTTCTACTTTTTTGAGTCTTTTAGTGTTTTAAGAGGTAAGATTGTTTTTTGCTTATTGTTTTTACACAAAATTATTCCAATCGACGCTGCATTACAATTTTAGCGTGATTTGTAAAAATACTTACCCTCTAGAGTATCATCATTTAGAAAATCTACCCCTAGAATGCTTCGCCATATGACATGTATGTATTTTAAGATTTTGGACTTTGTTGCTGCAAACATCTTGTTTTGTTATGAAATTCTATTAAGAATCATCACTGTTATTCTAAATAACCCCTAAATTACGTGTCATCCACCCCTATAATATTATCAATGAATAAGAAATATATTTATTAATATAAGAACTCTGTAAGTAAATGATTAAAATATTTGGTTTGGGCAATCGATAATAATATAACTGATTTTTTGTTAACGATGGCACTTGTTCTTATATTAATAAACCCTTGTTATGTAAAAGCGATAAGGGTAAGTGCATGTGTTTGCAATTTTTCAACGGAAATATGTACATGCCTGAACCTAAACAAAAATTCATTAAAGAGTTCTGTTATATGTATCATCATTAAAATTGCCTGATAAACAAAACATAAAAAGTTTTGTAGGGGTAGTTTTCACATAACAAGGGTTTATAATAATATAAGAACAAATGCCATCGTTAACAAAAAATCAGTTATATTATTATTGATTGTCCAAACCAAATATTTTAATCATTTACTCACAGAAATATTATATTAATAAATATATTTCTCATTCATTGATAATATTATAAGAGTGGATGATACGTAATTTAGGGGTTATTTAGAATAACACGGCTGATTCTTAATAGAATTTGATATCAAAACAAGATGTTTGTAGCAACAAAGTCCGAAATTTTAAACTACTTATATGTCATATGGCGAAGCATGCTAGGGGTAGATGTTCTAAATGACGATACTCTAGAGGGTAAGTCTTTTCGCAACTCACGCTAATATTGTAATACAGCATCAATTAGAACAATTTTGTGTAAAAACAATAAACAAAAAACAATGTTACCTCTTAAAACACTAAAAGACTCAAAAATGTGGATGGGGTGATTTCAACTCCTAAATTTGAACGTTTGCCAAAAAAATTTTTTTTTCCATAGTCTGGGATCCTCTTTTCACCTGCAAAGTATCAAAAAAATTGACGCTGGACACCAACGTAACCCCCCTTGTTAGATATTTTAGGGTCAAAAATCAACATATAAGTTGAATGGTTTATTTTTTATCTAATTGACTTTGATCTCAATTTGCAAGGTCAAAAGAAGGTCACCATAAATCAAATATCAATTAGAGATTTAACTTTTGTCTAGAACACTTTTCGCTATCAGTTATAGATTAGGAATAATCCACCTGAAAAGATTCATAATCTGCTGACAGGTAAAGCAAAGAGAAAACTTTAATTCCTCGTATCTTGAAAAAAATGCAGACAATCTGAAACTTTCAGACGATTAATGTCTCATAATTCTTTACAAGCAAGTGTAAATTTGTAGGTTGCGGTAATTTTCGGAAATTAAAAGTAACCTACAAAATTCACACTTGCTTGTAAATTTGGAATACCGAGTTGTGAATTGTTTCTAATACATAAAATACTACTTCATACTGATAATGATATGTTTAAATAAACTATTTAAACAATTTATTATTGTTTTTAGCAAATTTTTTGTATAATGGAGATAGAAGGTCGCGGTTTTTTTCAAACATTTTCCATCTTTTGTCCGATTTATTAATTTGAATAAACATAATTGTTTAAAAAATTTATTATTCTTTTTAATAATATTCTTTTAGAATAATGATAGAAAATTGCAGTTTTTTCTGAAAATTTCAACTATTTGTTCACTTTTCACTTGGAGTAAACTAATTGTCTACTTTTCAATTAGGGTTGACTCAAGTAATTAGTTCAATTTGGCAAAAAAAAGTTATTTAAACCAATTATTATTATTATTCATAGCTATCTTCTTCTTCATTAATGCTATATAGTTGCGGTTTCTTCTGAAATTTTGTGCTTCTTACCCACTTTTTATTCAGTGCAGTAATAAGTAATGCAAGTCAACAAACATAGTTGTTTAAACAATTTTTGATTGTTTATAACTATTTTCTCTTAGAGTAATGCTAGAAAGCTGCTTTTTTCTTCAATTTTTAGTTTTACTATAACTTTTTAGCTACGAACAAATAATAATAAGTGAACCTCAACAAGAATCATTTTTTAAATAGTATTTGACTTTTTTAAGTGAAGTATTTTTGCTTTTTTCACAATGTTTAAAATTTTTTTTTCAAATTCGTTATCTTACACAAGAGACAAAGGCTAGAAATGGAATACTGCAGTACAAACTAAAAAGATACATAAGTCCAAAATCTCACTGTTTGCCCAAAGAACTCTAAAATCGAATAAAATTTTGAAAAATCTTGATAAACTATTTGGCTAAAAATAAATGTGGTCTTTCATATTTTTCAATAAAAAATTGATTTTTTAAACAATTTCTATTAGTAATTGGATTTGCGATTTTTTACTAGACGCGAAAAGTCAAAAATACAATTAAAAAAGAACACAAGGTCACTTTCGGACGGTTCCTTTATCGAAGAGCTCGAGAATAGCCTCAAAATACAACAACAAATCATAAGTAAGGGACACTGTGTTCTGTGGCTGTCCCGAACTTACCCGAACGATCGTCGCTAGTGTATAGCCGAATCTACAGTGGGTCCAGAGACAGTGTGGCAACATAGCCGGATCCCACCATTCTTAGGCGGGATGCCGCCATTTTTAGTTGAGATTATCTATAGTATAGTATAGTATAGTATAGTATAGTATAGTATAGTATAGTATAGTATAGTATAGTATAGTATAGTATAGTATAGATATAGTAAATGTATAAGAAAACTGAGGCAATCAGCGAGTTGTAAGTAGGTTGCCACACTGTCTCTGGACCCACTGTAGCCGAATTAAGCCGGGACTTATTCCCCTTGGATTTCCGATCAGAGTCCGAGCTATTTCACAAGGTCTGAAACATACGTAAGGGCAAGCCATTCTTTACGTTTGTAAATTTGCTGCGCACTCGGTCACCTTTACAATAGAAATAGCTGTGAATTCAATTTTGAATGTTTCCTTTTTGTTTGTATTTATATTTATATGGTGCTTATTTTAAGAGCACTTTGCTTTCCGTTAGAAAATGCATTTGCTTCCTTATGGAGAAGAATTTGTGGTTTTTAAAATAATAGACAAACTAAAGTTTTCATTTTGATGAATTTAAGAATAGAAATTGACAAAAAATGGAAAATTAAAATATAATATAAAAAATTTTAAATGCAATGACGAATCAGACAAATCAAATTTTGTATTTAAAATGGTAATTTTTCGAGCTGGAAAAGGGCTGGGGGAAATTCTATCCCACCCTATCCCTTTGACAACTTTATGTTAAGTTAATTTAAGTTAACAGTTAAGTTTTCAATTTAAAAAATTAACTTTCAACCAAAAAGTTGAATAGTTAAACAAAAATTATATTAATTTTTTAATAAAAAGCAGTGGAATTTAACGAAAAAATTCGAATGTTTGACAAAAATTCAAAATCAACTTTGAATTATGTTAATGAATAAAATTTCACTAGAAAAAACAGTTTTTTAAAATATTCAGCATTACCACAGCTTCCTAACTGTTCAATAAAATGTATCATTATTATAAGTCAATCGATTCGTCTCGAATCAGCACATCTTTTCTATTGTCACATCGACTTTAAATTATGAGAATGAGAAAATTTTTACTATACAAATAGATGTTTAATATAATATAAATGACCATAACCTCCTTACGCTTCAATAAAATGTATTAATATTATAGGTAAATCGATTCGTCTCGAACCAAGGAATCTTTTTTATTCTTGTATCAACTTTTAATTATGTTTTTGAAACGTTTTGTACTATAAAAACCGTATTCTCGAATATTATGCATTACCATAGCTTCTTTACGCTTCAATAAAATATATCAATATTATAGGTCAATCGATTCGTCTCGAACTAATGAATCTTTCACATTCTTGCATCAACTTTAAATTATGTTAATGAAAAAGTTTTACTATAAAAAACCGATTTTTAAAATATTATTAAGTGTGAAAAAAAATGCAATAAATATTTTTGGAAATCCTTCGGTCAGTTTCAAGATATTAGTAGTGAAAATAAGCCCTCCAAAGTTCAATTTATCTGCAACCGTTTTCAAGTTGTCATGTTCACAAAAAAGTGTGATATCCACACACACACACACACATCTGGACAATTGCTTAGAACATTGTATTGGACATTATTTATTTGAGGAAGTTTTAATTAAATGAATTTAAAACTTTTGGAAAATGTATTTTTTATTTGTATGCTGATGACGTATTACATGCCTTGTACAAATTTTCGGCTTTGCGTATCTTTTTATGTTTTATTTTTTAATATTTTCGAATTTTTTCGTTTATAAACAATCGTTTTTTGCTATAAATATTAATAATTAATCATTTTTATTCACACAGTGAGATGCAGCTTTCTCTTACGATTCCAACGATAACAAAAAATCTTCTGTCATAAAAATGTCACTTATGTATATTTTTAGTTTGGACGGCAGAATAATTAGGAGTAGGTAAGAGAACT